>VOQJ01030201.1:0-11653 GCA_015052665.1 Apistogramma diplotaenia
ATATATATATTTCAGTTTGAGTCATATATGCTGCTAATCAGTCGGTGGCTTCAATATGATACAGTATACCAACACGTGTGCAGTCTATGTGCAGATTTGACCACAAAGAGGCAGCAGAGTATCCCGTTTACAAAAAGATCAATGGATGTTCCCACTATCTTCTAAATAACTAATTTCTGTGTAAATTTAATGAGCAATTCTTTTTTTTAAATAAAAATTTTATATTTATATTTTAAAAATGTGCGTGTGTGAGAGAGATTGAGGGATTAAAATAGAACAAAAGAGATGCATCAAATATTAAATAGAATAGAATTCCTTTATTGTCAATATACAGATGTACAATGAGATTCGAGGGCCACTCTTGTTCAGTACATAAAATAGAACCTCTAAAAATATACAGAAATAAAACAAATAGTTACAAAAATATATACATTTAAAAAAGAATGATGATAATATAAGTATATACCTATGATAGGTGGTGAGTATTGCACTAGGTGAATGAATAATCTGAGAAATTGAACAGTTTTGAAATTTTTTTTATGGTATTTATTTAATCCCAACATTTTTTTATTTATCTATTTTACAGTTAGAAAATAATTGCATTCTGTTGAAACAAAATTATGTAATCTTAGGACTGAAATGATCTTTTAAAATATTAAACAGTTTCACCTACCTTTCTGGAAAAGACACAAGCACTATTAATAGCAACTGTACCACAAGAGTTGCAGTAAAACAGCAAATCATAAAAATCATTAGGATTCAGATGTAGGTGCATCGACATAAAATAAACAAATACGATGAAAAGAAACGACATTTATTGTTAGTTCTTTTGCTTGCTGGAGTCTGATTCCACAAGCTCTCACACTCCAGTCTGGACCTACAGTCATGACAAGGAGAGCCTTTAGAAGGATGGACACACTACTCCTCAGAGGTGAGCATTATGCACACAGGTCGCATCATGTCAGAGCAGATAGAGGCCATGGAACTGATTTTAGGCTAAAGCTCCTGCTGTCCATTTGTGTGAAATCTTGTTCATATTTACACAGAAATACAAGACATTTCAAAGGGTACACAAGCTTTGATCTGCAAATGCTCTCGTTGGTAAAATAAAAAAAAATGTTGGCCTAATACATAGATGCCTTAAAGTTAGATTTTATCTATATAAAAAATAAATGTCACATGTATTTGGTATAGTGACAGTACATGCTTCATAATTGAAAATGTCATTGTGTTTCTCAGATTTATAGTTTGCCTGAAGAAGGTGCAACCAAGCATTTTGCTGCTGAAGAGCACGCTGGCCAAGATACAGGAAGAGTAGCTGCTAATGCCTTTGTGCATTCGCATCTGCAGTGGCTGTCATTTACACAGACTATCCCACATAGACAAAATTTGGCCATGAACTAAATTTTGCCAAGGACATCAAAGTTCTTGTTCTCTGGCAAAAGCACATGATTAGTCTGTTTTACACAGATATATACTGTGAAATCATTACATTTTAAGAAAAACATGTTAAATATGTGGCAGTAACTTCCATTTGTGCAGTTAGTATACTTGTATAGTTAGTATTGTTTGTTAGACTGTGTTCTATAGTTTGTATAATTTATACCTCCAATGTTTGGATTCCATTTATTGTGCATATTAAGCTGCTGGATGCCCTCATTTCCTTTGGGATCAATAAAGTATCTATCTACATCTATTTTTAGATAAAATATTAAGCCAAGCTTGTTTATATACTTTTTTGAATGTTATTAAATAACAGAAAAGATGCATGTCAATTCTGAGGTATTTTATTTTAAGTTAAACAGCAACAGTAAATTATAGCACCACTCTGGGACTAAGAGACTGGGCTGCTATAGGACCCAGGTGGGAAATGAACCCACAGAAACTAGAAGCTGATGCCTTGTCCATGAGACCACTGGCCTTTTTCCCATATCAATATGCCATTATCTGATGGCCTGAAAATGACTTTTGTGAGTGACATTCAACAGAAAACATTTGCCACTCATCACTTTAATGGTTTACATTTAAAATATTTATGCCCTCAGAAAAATAAAATGTTTCATGTCCACGTTGTCTCTGATGTTGTGAAGCAAATGAGCTTTGTTCTGAAATAAAACTCCACAGGACATGCTTTGTTACGCAAGCATGGTCAGTGAATGTACCACCCCTCACACTCTGTGGCAATTAATAAAGTGTCCTGTAGCACAGAAGGGAAATTTAGATTGTCAAATCTTGAGAGAACAAGTGAGACTTGATTATCACATATTTGCAAATGAAACTCCTGACCCAGGTGGGACTTGAACCCACAATCCCCAGCTCCGGAGGCTGATGCCTTGTCCATTAGGCCACTGGGCCTCTGCATTTGCAGATGGAAAACAATTTCAAGACAAAGACCACATCACTGTAATTTTAATGACTGAAATACCTCTTCTGACTTTTTATTTATTAAGTGTTAAAATACATTGATCCTGTAAATATTTTACTAATAGGGAATCATGGAGCAGGAAGCCTGCCTGGTTACCCAGTGCTGTGACTTGATTCGATTCACTGTAACACAGACAACATATTCCAGATGAAGCGGATTAGTCAGGAGCTGATGACACAAGAATCAATCTTTTGCATCAGCAAATGTGCAGAATTTTATTTGGACCAGTGATGATTCCAGGACTTATGACCACAATGATGAGAAAAAAGCTTAAAATTAAAAACGCAGCAACGTAGTGCGTTGATGTTTTCAGGCAGGAAAATGCACCTGGAGCTAGAGGGGCAATTATTTGGGTGGGAGGAAACAATGTTAATACCCATCACAGCAGCAAGAGAGCGTGAGAGAGAAACCTTGCACATCAGTAAATGAGGACATTTTTCTGTGCCCTTTTTAAATGTATTTGCCTCCAAATTGCATCAAAGAGTGACATCAGTAAATAAGGGTTCCCTGTCATAAATCCAATTTGCTTTGTTGTTTATGGATTTTTCTGTGTCGTATTGTGATTGCACATCCTCAGGTTGTTATCTTCTCATTACTGCAGCCGCACACTGCAACACACAATCTGATCTCAGCCATGACGCAATTACAGCTGCTCTAATCTGTAGGAGGGGCACAAAAGTACCACCTCAGGGTGGAGTTGTGTACATGAACATAAATACGTGACACCTTGTGTTGGTCGTGTTGTTGCTGACCATGCCCATCCCTTTGTGACCACAGAACACCTATCTTCTGATGATGGCTTCCAGCAGGATAAAGCACCACGTCACAAAGCTCAAATCAACTCAGACTGGTTTCTTGAACATGACAGTGAGCTCACTGAACTTAAATGCCCCCCAAACACTCACCAGATATCAATCCAATACATCACCCTTGGGATGTGACTGAACGGGAGATGAATGTGCAGCTGGGAAATCTGCAACAACTGTGTGATGCTGTCATGTCAATATGGACCAAAATCTCCTTGTTGAAACTACAACATGAAGAATTAAGGCCACTCTGAAGGCAAAAGGGGGTCCAACCCAGTACTAAGTGCAAACATACACATGTATGCAGCAGATACTCTATATTGTTACTATTTTATGAAAAAGGCACATGCACCTTTTACTTTGATCAGATTCATCCATTAAGTCTGACTTGGGGACGGAGGCAGAATTTATTAACTGTCAGCTCTGGGATTCTCAAGATATAGATATTGATGTGTGTCGTCAATATACTGAACAGAATTAGTTAACACCCTAAAGCTCACGTCTGTCTTATAGTTAAGCTGCACGGTCAGATTCAAAGCAATTTATGTTACCATTTCGTGACCTTTACAGATGCTGGTTTAACCCCAGGCAGCTTTACACCTGAATACATTTAAAAATCTCTCCTCACCACAGCCTCTCACTTGTGATTCATCACTGTCACCTTTTAGTACGTACTGGTGGCATGCATATACAACATAGACTGACCTCTTCCAGACTCCCTTTGAGACTTTGACACTCACACGCTGCTTCCAGCTACCGCATTAAAGCTCTAATCAATCGTTTGCGTATCAGTGTTATATGAGCTCTGCATAGAATGAGTGACTAGAGGTGCAGCACTGTGAGTGTGTGTGGATTTTTAGAGCCAGTCATGAATCAATAAAGTTCCTAAAGCTACTGAGAAGACAGCTTGTCCAAGAATACTAAGCATTTTGCAGCAGTTGATTGTGTCCTACCCTGTCCCTATCAAGCTGATTGATGAAAGGCTCATCAAAAAACGCCCACCACAGTTCCGGGTCATTGTCTCACAGACCTACTTGAACTGGTGGGTCTCCCCGTGTTCACAAATTCAGAGGTGTCTGCATGTCATTGACTCACTGATGGACCGCTCTGCTGCGTGACAGACATCAGGAAAACTCTGAAAGCAAACCTCCATTCTCAAAAGGATGAGAGGGGGGGTTTAAAGAGTGGGAGGAGCAGAGGAAGGGTGATGCATCCAGTAGTCTGGGATCACTGTGGCTGACTGACGTTCTTGATTCATCATCCAACAACCTCATGGGCAGCATGGATATATATATAAGCTGACAGCAATAAAGACTTCAGACGTGCACCAACTGACCTCAGCCTGTTACCAAAGTTCAGGGTGAGTATTTGCCATTTGGGGTTTACATTTTGCATGTTGCAGACACATGCAAAGTAAGGATACCAGATTATGTGTTCAGGATGTTATTTAGTGATATGTAGATTCACAAGGTAGATTTGTGCAAGTGGTCTGCTTACTCTTAAATAGGGTGGCTAATTGTAATGTTAGAGCCCACACATATCGAAAAGGAGGTTGTGTCTTTCAGCAATAGGAATGATATTGAGTTTTATGAAATTCAAGTTGTCTGATTAGTATCGGTGCTTTGTTCTGAGATTCAAAATAATTAATCCTTCTTGAAATGATGTTTCGCGATCGGGAACAAAAGTTTTACCACTGCGCTCAAAAATACTTTTTTTTTTGACGAGTTTACGCAACTGAAAGTAGTTTTTGGTCTCTAATATCGTCCTCATTCTTTTCTTGGTTTTGACTTTTGGCTGACTTGTAGCTGTTTTCGGTGTCTTCACAAAAATGATAAGTTACTCATAACACCGTCCCTCCTTTGTCGTCAGTGCCTTGAGCGACACCACAGCATGCTGCCCGCTAGAGCGGCTGATGTCCGGCGCTGCGTCCTGACAAGCCGCTGGCTGCCCGCAGCTCTGGCGCTGCTCCTCCTCCTCTCCTCCAGCTTCAGCCGCGCTCACAGCACCACAGTGGAACACGATTTCCACATTGTTCATAATGTAGACAACAGAAGTAAGAAGTGTTCTTGTTTAATCATTCCGTTTTTGCGCTCAAGATAAAACAAAAGCTAAATGCCACACTTTGTGATATCAAGCTTTGTGTCTGTCTGCGAGACTTTATATTTTAAAATTATTTTCAGCTATCAAGTTTAAAGATCTGCTGTCTTTCAATCTGACTACCTCTACATGTCAGGAGACTTACAGCAAAGTAGGCTGTTATTAGACTTTAATCAGATTTGGTTAATTAGACTGTTTGTAGTTGTGGTAACAATTAATGTGATCGTTTTCAGACCACTAACACTCACTCTCATACACTGGATATTTGCTATTAAAATAAATACCACGTTTTACCAGTTAATCACTCTTCTCTGTGGTTGCATATTGAATCCTCTGAACAGATGTGAGTTGTTGAAATCAAGGGCTTATAGGTTTCAGTAGTTTTTCTTAATCTAAAAACAGATGTTGAAGTTACTTTGAAATTAATTTGAGACTTTATATGTTAATATATCTGATTGCCATTATTTAAGAACTGAAATTATAGCTACTGAAGGCACAAAAAATTAAAACTCATACTGTTTTTAGGCTGTAATAGGACTCTTTGCACACACAGTTCCCTTTTTTTCCTAAATATGAATTTTGTTTTCAAACATTAGCACATTAATATCCTATATGCATGCTTTACTTTATGTGGAACTGATGCATTTGTCTCTGCTTGGTGTCCAGGTCCAGAGATTGACCCATTCTGGTATGTGGGCCGTGGGGTGAGACCTATCGGGCGATTTGGGAAGAGGCACAGCAGTCTGGAGGCTCTGAGCAGTGATCGGACGCCCGTCGTCAGGACGTTGGAGTTGCTGCTCAGCAGCCTCAGAAATAAGGAGGACCTTGGAAAAGTGCTTGATGGGGAGGATGGTGATTGGTTACCATGATATGTTCTCCTCCCTACAGCCAAAAACTCTTTGTTTTTTAAAATTTGTTTTGATTTTTTTTTTTAACATTGCGGCTACATGCGTGTCCTTGTAACTGTATTTTTCCCTTGTGTCTGTTATAAGCTTCATCCATGTCTGTACATAAAAACACACTCTTTATTGATGAATAAATCAGGAATCAGGATTATATATGTTGACAATCTTGCTTCCAACTCTCATGAATCTGAAAGGGCCCGGCAAATATTTTCTTTAAAAAAAATGTGGGGGCAGGAGGAATTTTAAGTTTGCAAATTTTATTTATTTCATAATACATTTTTTTTCTCTCAGAGTACTGTGGCACATAGAGAATCTGCATTTTTTTAATTTTTAATTTTTTTTGCTTGTTACTATTTTCCCCAACATGTCATATGGATTGCAACAAACAATTGCACATAAAAGTGAATGGCCCACCTGTGGAGCGATGCACAGTGAACCTCGTTGTAGTCATTCACACTGGATTTAAACAGGAACAAAAGCAACATTTGTTTTTAGCTCTGGGAGAATCTCGTCATTTCTGAGTATCCGGGACACTGTTCCAATAGTGAACCACACGTCCTGTGCAAATCCAGCCATTAAAATCATGACAATTATACACAGTCTCTTGCACAACACTGAAAGATTTGTCAACAATGATTGGGCAATAAACACATTATCATTATCATATCCATGTTTTTAACACATATACATATATTAAATTCTACAATGAGCTCTTTTTTTTTGTTGTTTTTCTTACATTAGAAAAATACTGGACACTGATGATTGGACCCTTTAGGCTGTGCTTCTTATAGAGACATTTTTCATCAGTTTGATAAAGCCAGAAACATGCTGTTTTATACATCAACACCTCTGGAGAACAAGATTGACAAAAATACAGGATCAATGTGCAAAACCAAGATGCGAACGGCTAGGGATGGAAAGGTCACTAATAGAAGGGGCAGAGCACTCATACAGAAGATCATCACACCTTTCAAACCGTCAGAGAATCCAAACCTGCTCTTAATAAGCTGGAGCCAAAGAAAAAACTCTGGCAACCATATGTATGGCTAACATAAAATCACCCAAAACTGAAAGGCAGTATTCTCGTGATTAAGGAGTACAAGTGTGCCTCTCATCACCTGTGTTTTCAAAGCATTTACCATCGTCATTACTGGGAGAACATCGAATGGTAAATGCAAGCTTACACTGAAAGCAATTTGAGTCATCACACATGACAGAGTCTGCTAGGACTGACTGAGGTGGGTTCCTTTGAGGAGAGAATAAAGCCTTTAATTTGCAATAGTACTTATTTCAGTGGTATTGCATAAAAATGTTCAGTAAGTACAAAAATAAATTGCTTGTAACAAAATCATGGTTTTCATGCCATTTGTCATATAGCCTGTCAGACTTTGTTATGTAAAAATCTTTACAAGAATTTCTGAATGCAACACAAAAGTTCAGACGTGACCCCAGCTAAGGGAAAACATGAAAATACACTTTGCCCCCCCCACCCCACTCAAATAAAAGGCCACAAAGTTTCAAAGTAAACAAAAAAATGGCGGAGATCAGGAAAATGGCTTTTGCGTTGGAGAATCTGGCTACCCCACCACGAGAAAGGATTTGAAAACCAAACTTGAGACATTTTCAAACGTTATTTTGAGTGTAGCTCACAACTTAAGGCTGTAGTGTATGCGAATGTGTCTACAAATCGGCTCCCATCACCTTTTCCCTTCCCTAAATAAATACGAGCGCTCTTCCCTGGTGAAACATCAGTTCAGCAAACAGATGCTTAGCTTAGAGACTGAAAAGAGGGAAGCAGCGAAGCTTGGTTCTGTCCACAGGTGACAAATCTTATGCAGTTTGAGGTGGCTTTGTGTATTTTTCTAACCACGTATCAAGCACGACATAAAAAAAAAAACGTGGCAATGCAAAAGCGCCTGTTTGTGGTGAGGGACCCTCAGAGAACTTTCTAGAATGTGCAGCTCCCCTCAGCATCACAATGCTTTATATGCTTACGACCTATTGTTAGCTGCCCATTATTTAATTTTCCCTCTCTCATTTTCCCGCTATAATTTTAGGTGACTCAGCAGTCAGCTGCTAGCAGACAACTGGTGAACACAGCAAACATTTCTGTGAGCAGTGACCAGTGTAGAGGTGCTAGTGGACTAGATATTTTTAGGGTAGCTGTTTCCCCCATTACCAGTGTTTGAGCTGGGCTAAGCTAACTGCTTACTTTTATTGTACTGTAGTTAGCCTCATTGCATAATTGCCCAATTTCTATTTTGGCCAAATTGAAATACCTGCCTGACTCTACCTTGCTAACACAGCAGATTCATTTAGACAGATTTAGACAAAATACAACAATTATGCTATGAGGCCAATGATATTCACCCTTACTGTCTTGAGAGTGATTGGACCGTTATTTAAGTCTCAGCAAGAAAACAAATTATCATATTTCCAAAACAATAAATTATTATTTGAACTAAAATGTAATTTCTCAATGTGCTCGGTGGCCATCTAACTCGTGTTGCAAAAGGACAAAAATCTTTGTGCCCCGTTGATTTGAACATCTAAACCTCTGTTTCTTCTCTTTTCTGCTAAGCTTGTGAATTGTATAAATCATTAAAATATCAAAGGTTACAATCATCCCCATTTGGTGATTACCATCTGATAGCTATATGCAGGTGAAATTTGACAATCATCATCAAAATAACATAAACAAAAAACACAGTTTGATTAAATTCCCCATAACATTTCTTGGTTCATGGTGAGAAAAGAACAATGCAGTATAAAACATGGCTCAGTCTCTTTTTGGGACACAGAATCACACAAAGTTTCACATGATTTTTCCACAGCTTCATTGCACATTAATTCACAACACTCTTGCAAACAGATAGAAAACAGAATTTCTCTTTTTCTGTACATATATTCTTTTGAGTCGGCTCATCAGGGGCGTTTGCAGATCTTAAGGCAGAGAAACCGACTGTTGACTCACACGTTCATGTGTGTGTGTGTCTGTATGTGTGTGCGGTATGGAGGAGAAACAGCATGGAACAGAACGATCCAGTCATGTCCTGTTTGATCTGTTTAACTGATGGGTAATGAGCTTGTGTGAGGAGTGAGTGCTGAGTTGGGTTACACAGGGCAGGTGCTGGCTCCTGCTTGACCTGGAGCTAGAGGCAGATGCTGGGTTAAGGCACTGGATGTGAAGAGCCCCTGCCCCTGGGGCTTGGAAATAGCCCTGAGGGACTCATTGTGCTGCTGACCATCACTATGGCCGAAATGCTTTCACCTGCTGCTCTGGCTCCAATTTCTCTGAAATTAGAAAAAAGAAAAGGAAAAGGTCTCAGCAGAGTAGTACTTAAATACGCTGGTGAGATAACATCCTGCGTCTGATTTGGGAATGTCCCAGTATTCCCTCGAGAAGGAGGAAGTGACCAGGGAGTGGGAGATCTGGTTGTGCCTGCTTACCCTGCGATCTGAACCCAGATAAATGCCAGTGCAAGTTTATCATGCTAAAACGGCTGACTGATAATAAGAAAGCCTCCTTTGTGTCATGGCAACTTAAAACTTTGATTAAAGCAGCAATGAACGTGGCTGAGTTGGGTGTTTCAGAATTCCCCTAAAAATACTTTTTCCTGGGAAACTCTTGAATATTCTTGTTCTTAGGAATAAATAATAATAATAAGCTTTTTTATCTTTTGAAAATAAGCACATTATATTTATTATATAATGCATTGGATAAAAAAAGTGCTTTTCCTTCAAGATTATCTCAACGCAGCACCAAGTTTTAGGGTGGTAGTGTACAGCTAAGTGTTTTATACTTTCACTATAAATCCAGAGCTTGTTGTATGGACTGACAGAAGGGACATGTGAGATGGAATCACTGAATCAATATCTTGGTCAGTGAGTTTGACCCACTGTCCTGTCTGTTGTCTCTATTTGGAGCCCTGCTAAAAAGCCACCCTGAATCACAGTTATTGTGTAGATGTTGGTGAAGAAAAAAGAAGAGACAAAAAAAAGAAAATGAAGAAAGCGGCAGCAGAAAAAGGCCTTTCACTGCTATGAAAAGGAACCGACTTCTAGTTGGTTGATAAAACAGCCCAGTCCCCCTGTGCTGTGTGTGTTTCCATTTGGCTGCTTTAATATCTAATGGGGCTTTTCAGTTACTTGGTCTCTTTTTAGCAAATGTATTCACTTTTACATCTATTCAATGGCCTGTCTCTCTTCTTTTAGGACAAAGCATAAAATGTGTAATGTTAACTAACAGTGTCTCGGCTTCATGCGCACAAGCATACACACTCACACTGCACGTGTATACAGGGCTGTACCTTGTATAAGTCAGCAGCTAATTAATTAATACATTTTTAAATTCATGCATACACATAGTTTTCTTTGAATGAACATAAGAGATTTCTCCAAAGTGAGCAAAAATAAGCGTGTTTGGTACCTTTTAGTGGAGGCGCTGGAAGCTTCCTCCTCTGATGGCGTGATGAGTCCAGGGTTTGAGGCTATAATGAGAATATTACCAATATTAGCACAAGAATAATAATGATAATACTAATAAAAAAAAAAACCTTGGTCATTTTTCATTTAAATATCCAACCAGTATGACTATTGGTGTTATTGCTAAACCAATACATTTATCAAAGCATTACATATGGCCTGAAAGCAAAAATAAAAGTGTGAAAGATTAAGAGTGCGAGAAGGCCAGTGAGCACCTTAGATTTTGGCTTGAGCTTGGAGAAGCGATTGCAGACAGTCACGTTCAACCCAGCTGTTTTCAGAGCTGATATTCTGGCCTCAATGTTTGATATCTTAAAGCAGAAAGAACATTTATTTAAGAGAATTTAAGGAGGATGTTTCCGGCAATACCTCTTATCGTCTTTATTCAGTTTTAATAAGAAGACAACCTTCGATTTGCAGCACAAAGAGGTGTGCACAAAATCAGTGATCCCCCTCCAGTACCTGTAATTCAGACTGCTGAACCTGAGCAGCTGCAGTAGCCACTTGATCTTCCAGGAAGGCCAGCTCTTGGTCTGTGGTCCCACGGCTAATGCTGCGGGCGCACTGCTCCAGGTCCCCAAGTGCCCCCTCAAGGCCATACACTGCACCAGCAGCAAGGTACACCTGCACATAGTAGAGCAAAACTTCTAGTTCCCATTGGCACTGAATGCTCTGAAGGAGAAAGTACAAGGTGGAGGTGCTCTCTAGCTTACATTCTCCTCCATCTTGGTAAGCCTCTGGTCCAACCTGCGAGTCTCAGAGCTGCTGGATATGGGAGAAGCACTCATGGACTCAGAAGGGGTGTAGCTCTCACCTCCTGCCTCACCAATCAGATCCTCAGTAGCATTCAAAACCTTTAGCACCTCTGTGGTGATGCTGCAGAGGGAAGCTGCAGAGTACTTCTGCTCCAGTTAAAGAACACACACACACACACA
>VOQJ01030207.1:0-11520 GCA_015052665.1 Apistogramma diplotaenia
TGGGGGGGTGTGGGGGGGGGGGGGGGGGGGGCACTGTTAATTGAAGACATCTGTAAGAGTAAATCGACTTTTCCTTGTCTGCTGTAAAATGTGAGCTACTAGTTTTTCTTTAATATTGTCACATTGTGCAAAACACTAAAAGACCCATTTAGAGAAAATACAAATTCTGGTTAAATAATGAACAACTCATTACAGCCAGTCTTGTACTTGAAGCCAGCGCCGAGTTACTGATACTCCTCTTATAGCATTAATAAGGTTCTCGGAGTTGATACTGTAGGAAAAAAATTGGTTTGCAGACGCATTCATTTTTCTTGCATTTGCAGCATCTGCTTAAAAGAAAAGAAGCTCATTATGTTAATAAAGAAAATCAATCCAAGTTGCATCACAAAAGCTTTGTGCAGATGCAGTTTGAGGGTGTGTTTTCTCTGTTTTCATGGCTACTTACATTCTACCTCACACATAGTGGTATAGAAGACTGCAAGGTATGCAGTACCAACTCTGAGAGCACTTACACAGTACACAGTAAACACTACTTATCTAGTCTCTTTGTGTCATTGCTCTGAGAATGCTGAATTTATTCTTTGCCTATTTATTTGATGCTGATGAAAGAGTGGATCAAATCCAATCACATCAATCGCATCAAAGCCCTACTGTGTAACATGAGGAATGGCGCGCACCATGCACGCGCGCACAAAAGCAGACTAGCGCGCAATCTCGCGAACCTTTATGTTTGATCAGCGTCCTGATCTTGAGAAAACTTATCTAGCCCTCTTCAGAGGAATTCGAAATATCTAATGGGGACAGCATGCTTGTCAGCAGTACGTCTGGGCTCTGCCAGCACTCTCTATGACTGCACTAAATGTGCACTCAATGAGAAAACAGGTGGAAAGATAACTTTTTTTTTTTTTACTCTTTAACTGCCAGTGTCTCTCACTGCCTCACCACACACCTATTGTGTCTTCACTATCTAGGTGTCTTCCACCTCACATCTCTATGCAGCAGCTAGAAAAGAAGAGAAAATTCACACCACTCTTCCGAACTGAGAGAGCACAGGCTTAGACGTAGGTGTGACTAACCAGAGAGAGCTCTTTATTTCCCACAGGTCAGTTGATGCTTTCCCTCCACTATCACGGGCATTCTCCATTTCCCAGGCCTCTGCCACTGGACGGAGAAGATGTGCGAGCAGTCTGTGTGTGTCTGATGCAACGGGCATGACGAACATGATACATCTTATCACATGCTTCTCTTCAGCGGATTAACAGGCAGGCTTCCAACAGCATTTATGCCAACACTCCTGTGGGGACTGGCTTTGTGCAAGCAACAGGAAAATTCAATCACTGCCTAAAGGATAGGAACGGGTGGAATGAAACGCTACTTTGGTTCCATTTCCGTGTTAACCGCTGTTTTTCAAGGCTGCAAATGAGGAAGCAGAGAGAGAGAGAGAGAGCGCTCGATGGCACTTCTCAGTCCGTCCCGCTCATATTCCTGACTGCTTATCAAGGAACAAGATTGGAAAAGGATGTCAGGACCAGTGTCCGATGTCTCAAACGGCGAAGGACGTTTGCGTAGGTTTGATTCCACAGTAACTGCGTTGTGAATAAAATTTGATAAAGACATCGAAGTGATCTTGTCCAAATGGCTTCTCCAGATGTAAAAACCTCCACAACATTTTGGAAAGTAGTTTTACGTCAAAATAAATCCCAATAGTCAGTACAGTGTGGACAGTAACTATACAGCATCAATCAGTTCCCTTTTTTTTTTTTATGGAAGTTGAAACATGGCCTGAAATTTTACAGACTTCTTTTACTAGTTTGCCTTTTTTTGGTCACAGCAGAGCAGCAATAAATTGCTTTCCCATGAAGCTGAAGCTGATAAGATGTTGTGCAACAAAAACAATCTGGATTTTCTAAGATGCCTTCAGTGCCATATTAATATCCTTTTCACAAGCTGAGCTTTTGCAGTGTGTCTGCCAACTTTTAAGAATGCCCTCATTTTCAATTTGTATCAGTTTTTAACAAATAAAAAAGACGTTGTCATGTTGTGACCATGTTTTTCAGACAACGTGTAGCGAAAAGGGACAAAAAATATGCATTTGGGACAATTTGTGTGACTTTCTAGATTTATGCTAACGCACTGTATGCATACTGTATGAGTGTCTACACTATAAAAGACATCTGCTCATGCATTTATGCCTCAAAGGATATTACCACAGTGATAGGTATCTCTTAGAA
The DNA here is from genome assembly GCA_015052665.1 of Apistogramma diplotaenia. Taxonomy (NCBI): domain Eukaryota; kingdom Metazoa; phylum Chordata; class Actinopteri; order Cichliformes; family Cichlidae; genus Apistogramma; species Apistogramma diplotaenia. The sequence goes on from VOQJ01030207.1 coordinate 2,232, forward strand.
ACATCTGCCTTGAAGAGCAGCCCAGTCCCAGCCTGGTAACACAATTGTCAAATACACTCGAGTACGGTTTGCCGAGCGTGCCAGAATCCAAGGGGAAGATCCTGATGTCTTAATTTGATCAGAATATTACCTACCCCAGTGCAAGTAATATGAAAGCAACTGCCAGGAGAAACTGGTCTGCAGAAGCGTTTTCAACACAATGTTTCATTGTGTTTTTCTTCAGTCACATGTAGTTTTTTTCTTTTTGATCCCCGTAGTATTTACATAGAAAGAGCCATACATTTCCAGGCATTGCTAACACATTCTTAAGTGTATTTGGCAGTTGTCACGGGCCATCTCACAGTCCTTACGAAGCAAGGGAAATGACAGCAAATTATGTAGATGACTAAGATCGGTTGGGGAGCTTTACAGCAAGAAAATCCTGGGTTCGAATCTACCCGTCAGCTGCAGCCTTTTCTGTGTGTGTGGAGTTTGCATGTTCTCCTGCAGACATGCTGGGATATGTGGGATAGGCGTCCAACTGTGACCCTGAATTGTAAAAGCAGAAGAAAGCGGATGGATGTCTATGTCAGTAGCATAATCACTGTAGGGATGTAAAGAAAAGTGTAAACATTTACAAAGAATAAAGTTAAAGCAAAGCCTAAAAGTAAAACAATCCAAACTCTTGCTTTCTGCGTGGAGAGAAAGAAAGAACAGGCAGAGCCGGCTCCTTTAACATAATTAGAGGAAGATGATTCAGGTGCGGCTCGTCCTCTGGGCATAACGCTGCCGCTCTGCCTCCTCCACAAGAAGATGAAAAAGTATGTGTAAGGAACCACAAGCAGAGTGAAAGGGCTCATCATAACCCCCCCGCACATAAGAGCGTCGACCAACGCTGCACAAAGTACCGAGTCAGAGGTTTCAGCATCTTTGAAGACAACAATTTGAATGTGTAGCTCATGTAAGTTACAGTTATTCTCTTCATTAACTGTTCTCAAATCTGCTGTGGCATTGATAATATTTACCATGTTTTTAAAAAAAAGCATGGTCAGGAATAATGACTTCCTCAGTATTATGCTCTTAAACTGTGACTTGCATTCAGCCCGAGTCACGACTTCGCCCCAATCTGCTGAATATTAGTTGTCAGTCATATATCCCTGAGTGCAACTGAATGAGTAATGCATATACGTGTACCAGAACGTGAATATGCGCATGAATGCTCTGTATACCTCTGTTTGCTGTGACTATTTGTGCATCTGACTGCTGTGGGACTTAAAGACAGGGAAAAAGAACGAGAGAAAGAAAAGCAGTAGGGGAGAAAAGGAGAGGTAAACTAAAGCTGCATGACGAGTACATCAGGGCGCGGGGCCCCGGCTGGGAGCAACAGTCCAAACACAGATTCACCGTGTCCGAGCAGACAGCGAGGGGTAGACGAGATTTCCCTATAGAGGTGGCCTGGGATGCTCTATACCTCAACACACATGGATACACACACACAGCATTCATATGATATAGCAACAAAAAAAACCACCGCTACAGAACACAAAGGCCACACACAAATACACATAGATGAGCAGAAATAGAGCATTAAAATGTAAAGCTGACTTCCACCTCCAGTCAGCACGGTGTCCTGAGCAGAATGCGCCGTGCATGTGAGGAGACTCGAAGTGAGAGCGGTGCTCTCCGATTCAGTATGCCATCGCTGTCAAATTGCCCTCATGCACGCACTTTGACTTAGCCGAAGCAACACAAAAGAAGGGAAAGGAACAAACATGAGTGTTGAGACGGGAATATTGCATATGCGCATGATGTCTAGTGCTTGCGGTAATCCCAGAAGGTAGGCAATGTGAAAAGAAGGAGAACTGCGGCGTGGTCTGTGTGCATAAGGCCATTCTCATCTTTTTCCTTTTTTTTTTTTTAACCTTCTGAGTCATGACCTGATTGACACATTTAATACATGTCCTGTGATGATTCTGTGCACATGAAGGAAGGACAGACAAATGAAGAAACAGACAGGATGCCGATGAGAGAGCGCGAAGAATGAAATGCTTTGAATGATAATTACCAGGATAAAATGAGGGGCAAGATTCACACGATCTCCTTTCTTTGAAAGACAACAAATCTTTGGAATCGGCACTGAACTGAATGACGATCTGTGAAACGGGGAACGAAAATTGTTGTGATTGACAAGGAGATGAAACGGTTCATTCTCGGGCGTTAAAATGACAATATTTCAATGTGGCAGTCTGATTCAAAGGAGACCATCGCTGAAGAGGAATGTTAACAGCTATCACTTGAAAAGGCTGTTGCAAAGTAAAATCTTACACTTCTAATGTACTGTCATCCACCCACAGGGATGAGAAGAAGAAGAGGAGGAGAAAAGGTAAAGAAACATTTTTGAAGCACCGTGACCATGCTATTGTTTCTGACTGGCAAGTGCTATCCCTCAGGGTAAGTTTCAGACAGTGTGGGTGGAAGAACCACAAAGGTAGCTAAGTGGATTTTCTTTAGTTGATTTTGAGACATTTCTATTACTGATGTGTCACACTTCTCTTGAAGACTGTCTGAGTCCATAAGTGGATGGTAGTGATAGAGATGAGCTTTACTTTCGAATGATTGGCTTTTTTTTTGGATCATGCTTCTAAAAAGTTCCTCATTAACACTAATGCCTAACAATAATAGTCTTTACTCCAAAAATATTGAACATTTCCATAATAAATACAGTATATCTATTTTTTGCGCTTAACCTTTGAGCAGCTCCAGTAGGTGTCACACATGCTCAGTCCTGCATGGTTTACACTCTCTTCTGTTATAGAGCAAAGCAATGATTTCAATGGACCGTCTTCTCTGCTTGCTGCAGCAGCTGTTGTGACAGAATTCTGTGTTTCCGTAGACTGTAGAGACTGCATTTGAAGTGCATTGACTGGATACTAGTGCTGAAGATGTGCAAACCAAAAGAGGCTGCAATGGCTGAATTTTAATTTTAGGCCATCTATTGCTTTGAGGACTGGGCCCACTACCCAGACTTTGATGACCCCTGAGACAGAGGTCAGTGAGTAAAAGGTTATGACAGGAAGGGTATGTCAGTGTCATGAATGCTAATAAGTAAATACACTTTTTGGCTGATCTTAAACTGGGGTCAAAGGTCATGGCTGAGGTCAAATTTAAGAGGTCAGAAGGTTACAATCATTATTTTTTTTGGTTCAGCTCACAGACATTCATCTGCTCATTGAATTATGCTCACAAGAGACTCAAAGGAGAGGATGCCTTTCAGATTCTGGTTTAGATCGAAGGGGTGACGAATGTAGGCAGGGTGGCAAACTGCACGCCAGACAACTCTGAGTCAAGCACAGATTTGTGAAACTCTTATGTTGCTAAGAAAATCCTGCCAGAAAGTACTTTTCTTTACCGCACAGCTTGTATCCAAGACAGATGGGACGGGGCAGGAAGTAATTGTGCTCGTGCCAGTCAATTATATATTTATTGACCAGAGAAAACACCCCTGTCAGTGCACTTCTCTGATTAGCTAACCTCATCGCAGATAGTATGGAATACTGACTGAGAGCACTAGAGTGCTCATCATAAGCACCATAAATGAGGAGATGTGTCTCTTGGGCATTGAGCTCCCGTGTCTCAGACACTGGAGTTCAAAATCCACAAAAACAGGACTGAACATTTAAAAGCCACATACCCATCCCTGCATTCGGTATTATAAGAAAGAGCTTGTGGTCTGATTTATCTTATTAGCTTTAATTTCCTTTTTAAATAGACTGTACAGCACCGGTGCGAGGATGTGTGTGTCATTCTCGCACAGCTGAAGACTTTCCCGCCCAAGTGCACTAATGTCACCCTAAGTGCACTCTGTCAGATTTGGCTTTTTAGCACTTTAGCTTTCTGTCTGCCAAGTGAAAGAAATGTAATATTTTGACAGGAGGGGTCCTTGCAGTTAAAGAATTAGTGGGAATCCAAGGCACTTAAATCATTCCGAAGCTGTCACTGTTTGCTTTTGAATAACAAATTAAGGAGTCCAACAGTTTAAACCCGTAAAACTGATTCTTAGATTGTCACAACTGACAACAAAACCTGTTGTGTTTGCCGAGGAAAAGAATAACGCCATGACACCGTCGTGATCCTCCATTTCTGAAGTAACAGGAGAAGGAAGCATAAATGTAAGTGTAAGGATCGACTGCCTGACATGTAGAACCCGTGGCCATTGCCAAATGCTGTGCTTCCTCCCCTGACTGCTTGTTTGTGGGTCTCTCTGCCTTCAGGTTTGTGTTCAGTGACTCAAACGCCTGCTCTGCTGGGTTGAGAACAACTTACTGACTTGACCACTGAATAATATTTAATTTCATTGCCTTTAGAAACTCTTGGCTTACTTTTGTGATACGCTTCAGGTCTTTATCCGTTTATCCCGATCAGTTCCGCAGCATCCGGCTGGAGCCGAGCAGAGTGTAGGCCTGCACGCATCAGAATTCCTGCCGCTGCTTCTGTCACATCACTGAGTGTAACCAGCGGTCTGCACCTTGTTGTAAACTCTCTGCATGTACATTTGTGAAGGCATTTCTTGATTGTAAACTGTGACAATGATACACCTCGATCCTCGAGAGGGCTCTTGCCTTTTTTTTTTCTAAGCGAGGAAAGAATTCTACAATCATCCACTTCACTTGTTTTCTGTGTTCCTTCAGGCCTTTAGGTGTTGCTGAGCTCGTCAGTGCTTTCCTTTAAAAAAAGAAGAAAAGAATGTACCAGACTGTTGATTTGGCCACTCCTAATCGGTTTATTTGAGTTTGTCAGCACAATAATGGTCTCCTTCCAGGGAAAAGCCAACAAACACCAGAATTCATCCTGCTGGGCACTCACATCACCAACAAACAACAGTGGCCTGCTTCCACCGGCAGCCATGCATGCCCCTGCCTCTATACCGCCTCCGCCATGACAGATGATGTGATGTGCTTCATGTCACGAGCTGTTTCTCCCCTTTTCCATACTTTTCTCTTCCCGTCATTTTGATATGAGTTAATCCTGGTTTCATCTTGGCAGATATTTTTCCAGAACCGTGCGGGCTCTTCTGCCGTGTAATCCAGCCTCGCTGTGCTCGAGTTTGTAACCACGGAAAATATTCGGCGATCGTCCATGTTAGTTGTCTTCCACAGGCCTCTTGATGTTGGTGAGCTGCTTTTTAAGAATATACCAGAAAGTTTTTGCTTTCTCTCTGACAGGCTTTTTTAGTTTTTTGAGCCCCTCAAAGTGTCTGTTTAACAATATTGATGTCGTTCCTAAACTTTTGTTAAATGTTTGCACTTAAATCACGTCTTGACTGCTTGATTTGAAAGGGGGTGATGTATAAATTTACAATGATCCTGATTATTATCACAATGCTTACAGAGCCAGCTGTAAGTATCCTACATGCTTGTCATCTCACAAAATTTAATGCAAAACAAACCTTTCCAATATTTGGCAACACTTCATGATGCAACTGAGGCCGTAAGAACCCTGCAAGTAAAGTTCTGGTAAATGTAGCCAAAAACCCAACAATGTTTCTTGATCCTACATTGTAAGTACGCTGGACTTTTTTGGGATGATTTGGGAAATATTGTTGGTTTTTCTGCTAAATTACCCGGAAATTACGCAGAACCTAATTTTTCTTAAAGGGTGCATCCCTGTACTTACGGCCTTAGTCGTGGCCCGTGTAATGAAGTGTTTCCCAATATTTGTGTGATCAAAAGTATAAACACAGGAAACATTTTACACATCTTTAGAAACACATCAGATTATAATAGGTTTGGACGACTCATTTATTCCAGAATATTTTCTTGAAGTAAGAAAGAGAAAGTCCAAGTCTTATCAACGTTTATTAAGTGTGACTTTGTATTTTGACTGGTCTCACAGCTTGTGATTGCTCCACTTTGTGCAGTCGGTGCTTTAAGCAGCACGGCTGCACAACTTCAAGGCCAGAAAAGAGAAACACAAGATCTGTTCTTTGCAGCTACAGAACAGGAGATGATGGCGCAACATAATAAAGAAGACAAGGATTTTTACTGCTAGAAAATCAACACGCATGTTAATCAATGCAGTACAGTAAGGGATCCACATCCAACAACAATAGGGTGAAAGTCGAGCCTTGGGTCAGAGAACTGCACTGAATTTGCTCTAATGGATGCTTTAAAGCTACGGGAAGTGAGGTAGTCAGGATTAGATTTAAACCTGCTCCTAATCAAGTTTGGATACAATAATTTGTTACCATAGGCTATTTATGTGAATGTGACTTGCATAAGCTTATTTCTTGAAACACTGTATCTCCTGGGTCACAAAGAAGTCCTGCTCGAGGTCATTTCGTGCGTTTGTCTTGCAGCAGCGGGCTTTGTATTTTTAATGATCGGCGCTTTCATTACAGCAGCTTCCTCCCAACGTCTCCCCTTCGCTCTCTTTGTTTAGCTGAAGATTTAAATCCCCCTCAGTAATGACATAAGAATGTGACTGTGCTGTACACTTCACTGGCTCGTAATAACGTGCTTTTAAGCCAATCCAATATCTGAATAAGGCTTGGCTCGGTTAGAGGACTCAGCAGCCAGGTTGCTACATCAGCTTAGCTGAATTTAAAAAATATTTATTGTTGTTTAGTTTACATCTGAATACACGCTTATGATATTTACTGGAAGGCTGTGATATTTCTCCTCCGGTGGCGTAAAATCAATATCTCCTGAATAAACCTGAGTGGCGGCTCAGCTAAGGCGTGTGTTTGTAGCAGTGTCATTCAGCCGGGCCTGTGAGTGTTTAAAAGGTCTGATAGAGAGTCATTCATCTAGACATTTTAGACAGTCACCGATTTGCTGATATGAAATAGCACCTCTGCGACTTGTTATTGACTGTTATGGTGTTTTATCATTTATTTCGATAAGTGAAATCTAATTTTGGATGCCAGCCATGCTGCTATTACCCACTAGAGTAGGCTAATGTGACTGCATGTGCACATGTCTGTGTGGGTATCACTGTATAATTTAGTGTGAAACTATGGTATTATGGTAGCTATGGTATTAATGTCCATTTGGAATGTATTTATGTGTAGATGAACAGACTGCAGGCCTACATCATGAGGCCAGTGAGGTCAGTAGTATTTAGCCTGCAACAGGACACAGAGGACAAAACCAGGCCTGGCTGAATCCTTTAAAGATGTGATTAATGGCTATGGGCAGCTGCACATACACACAAATACACACCCTGTTTGCAATGCATAACTCAGTAGTAAGCCTCTTTCTGTGTTCTGTCACAAGAGATGGGGAGCAGAGAGCAGAACAGGGTGACTTTATAATCCCTGCTGTATTTATACTCCACCCTACTGACTTGTGCACTTCCCACCCTTCTTTCCCTTTTCTTTCCATTTCTCTTCAGTTGTCTCCTATATACACACATCTGATCTTATCTGCTTTCAAAAACCCAACCCTCCCTCTTATATTGTATTTCACAATCACCCTTTCGACTTTTTCATCTCCTATTTTTCCACTTCATTCTTTCAGAACCTCTCTGTCCTTTTTTTTTTAACAATTCTGTTTCCTCCTTCATTTTTTTTGCCCTTTCCGTCTCCCGGAGTTGTAGGGGAATCACCGAGCAAGGAAGCTAAAATGCCCGGCTGGTAAATTTCTCACTAAACACAAGGCTTCTTTTTCCTTTGATCTGTTATGGCTCCTTCCTCTTTTTTTTCATTAAAAATTTTTCTCTTGTTGATGACTGATTCTTTTCATTATATTTTATTATCTTTATTAGTAGCTTCTGCCTCGGTGGCCTCAAAATCTCGTCTCTGCTCTTTGTGGATGATGTGGTCCTGTTCCAGCAGCAATACAAGCAGGAGAAATGAGCTTCCTCTGAACGCTAGCTGGCCTCTCCCTTAGAGAGAGGGTGAGGAATACAGCAGTGAGGTTTCATCAAATGGCCCTGGCACTTTGTTCTTTCTCTTAGTCTGTGGAAGGAACTGAACACAGATCTCCCAAAGGGTTGTTCTTTATTTGGTGTTTTGCTGGTGGGCTCATGGTGTGCTGTCTAAAATGTAGGCCCAACATTTCTCATAGGTATTAATTTGGGCTGAGATCTGGTAACAGCTAAGGCCATAGCCTGTTGGCAGAAATGCTTCATGGCAGGAAAAAGGTGATCAACAACTTTGGATTGATTTGCAGTGAAACTTCACTTCAAACAGCTTAATAGATCCAGTGGAGTGTTTTGGTTTTTCTTTAATTTGTCAGGAGTCTGTATGTCAGCATGCATCTACAAAGTAACGCACTCAAACAGAAAGAAGGAGGCTGGAACGACGAACCCTTCTAATGTGCATCCAAGCACTCATTATCTGAGTGCTGGCTGACAATGTAAAATCCATCCAGTTCTTCGACAGCAAAGAAGAATATTAGACTTTTATCTTTAAAAAAAAAGAAAAAAAGAAGTTCAAATCAGTGCTTCTGAATTGATTCGGCCAGGCTGCACTTTAAAATTGTCAATATTATTTATACATCATTCATTATAAGATTGTAGACACCAGTCTAAAAGCCTGGCTATACATCTCCAGGGTCTGAGCTGTTCTTTATATCCAACACAAGACGACCCACCTGGAATTCAAGATGGGCCAATACACTTTAATGAGCTGAACACAATTTGTTTTTACAGCCCACACCACTGTAACTTAGTCAAGAAAAAAACAAGTTTAACTAGTTTAACTAATTCCTTCTGGTATGAGCTTAATTGCCAGCTTTAAAACTGCCTATAAAAGAAGCTAAAATGTTAAAGTGCTGCTGTAGCAGTGCTGAGCTGTTGTTGCAGCTAGTAGAGTATTAACGCAGACATAAACTGCTGGCGTAGCCGCTACATCTAAAACTCTCAGAACTACTTTGTGCTACAGTGCAGCATGTTAGGTTTTCTATCATTCAGGTAAACATGCATGCATCCTAACTGGTCATTCATTAAAAAACATCTCAAGCCCTATTGCTGACTGCAATTATTCATCAACAATTTAATATGCTGGCATTAACTTGAAAATGCAATATCCATCAATGGCAGAAGACACATTGCTCTTTGTTCCTTATCATTTTTTATGATCTAATTTTCTGCCTTATTGATTTCTCCTCTTGCTTCCTCTCTTCCAGCCACAATGTCTTCTTCTCCCTGCAGTGCCACACAGAAGCAGAGAGGACTTAGACAACTTGTAAACCCCGATAAGGAGGCTGAGAGCACATCTAGCACTGACATATATGGGGTCATTTTTACAGCCAGTTTATACAATCTTTGGCCTTTTACTCCTGCGCTTTATTTCGCCCGCTCACGCGCT
>VOQJ01030210.1:5428-17363 GCA_015052665.1 Apistogramma diplotaenia
AAAGGCACCGTCCCCTTTTAAAAAATTTTTTACCCCCCCCCCCCCCCACGCTCCTTTAGAAAAACGAGAAATTGTTAACATCAAGAGTTGGCTAAACTTTTTACAGCTTGTTTAGAGTCACTGCAGCACACATCAAATATGAAAACCCAGATCTTCCCCTTATTTGAGTTGCTGCTGAGTTCTTTTTATTTCTAAATGCACTGTTTTGATTTCCTTTATTATTATTTTTTAATAGAAGACTCCAAATCTCGCTCTTTTGGCTCCCTCGTGCCATTCGCCTACCGGCAGGCCTCCTCCTTCATCTCCTTGTTCTTCCTCACTTCCTCTGCATGTTTGTCCTGCCAGACAAGCACAGAGACACAGAAACATCAGCGCCATTAGCATTCATGAATATATTTTCATTAATGAGGGAGACGCCGGCAGAGCGGCTGTTCATAAAGGTTTGAACAGCCAAACGAGACAGAGTGGAGAGTGGGGAGAACTAAAAACTCTTTTTCATCTCATCTAATATTCATGTTTGGTTGTCAAGCTTGTGAACAGAATAGAAATGCAATATTCACCTGAAGCCTTTCTTTCTTTACACTAAAAATTCATTTTCAGCGCTCAGTGTTCATTAAAGGGAAGTTTGACATTTGAATCTGTAGCTGAAGCAGTAAAAACATGAACTTGTTCTTTTAGATTTCGTACTGGATCATTTAAGACCAGTAACGATGCGCTCATGTCTCTACAAGTTGCCTGGCAACTAGATTAGTTATAAAATAATACACATAAGACAGTAAACAGTCATTTTCACACTTTCTGATACACACTGGACAGGCAACACAAAGTGTAGCTTCTTGAGCCGTGATCTCTACAGGTGCTGCGAGGAGTCATTTGAAGCTGTTAGCTGCTGCAAGAGAAAATCAAACAGCTTAGAAGGCTGGCTTCATCTGTTTTAATCTTGTCTTTCTTCAAAGCTCTAATCCGTAAGTAACTGTATAAAGACAGTTTGTAACTGCCTTCCATCCTTTTGCTTAGCTAAGATAAGCTAATTGGCTCCCAGCTCAGCTGAAGGATGCAGCCAACAGCATGTCAGACTCCCATGTTCACATATACAACTAAGCAGCTCCAAAAAGCAGATTCACAGCCTGGTAAAACCAACCCGGCCACAGTCGCTCTATGGTGAGTCAGGTCTTTAAAAGCTTTTTAGGATCATTTGGATACAGGTGAGGTGAGGTTTAAAGTTCAGGGCGTGGTCGGTTTGATTGACATGCATGCAGACAGAGGGAGCTGAAGCCTGGCTGCTAACAAGTATAAAATAATATTAAAAAAGAAAAGCTGATGTAATCCTCTCATTATGCTAGGATAGCATGAAGACTGGATTAAAGAAGCTTGTCTCTGTCCAAACATGTGCTGTGTTTGTGTGATCCACACAGACAAAAACACAGAGGAGCGTCACAGTTTCATCCTGCGTTCCTTCGTTACTTTGATCAGAGGCACACAAGAAAACCTGAATAGAATACATGTCTTATAAAATGTCTTCTGTATGCACTTTATAATATTTTTAGTATTTCTGGTTAGACAGAAATCATGCTGTCATCTTGGACCCGCCATCTTCCTGTCCATGTGTTTGTTTCAGTACACATATTATGCTTTAATCAAAACATGTAAGGTAGTAATCGAGGATGATATCTTAGATTTTGACCTCCATAATTCTATGGTGCAACCAAATTAGATTTTAATCAATTACTTTAATTAATTAATTACTTTATACTTTAAGAAAATTATATAATATAATGTCACAAAAAAGAGCAATTAAACAAGAAAACCTGGAAACTACATTGATTCTGTAGAACCTGTCAAAAAGCTGTTACCATGGAAACATCAAAAGTGGTGACTTTTAATTATGATGACAGAATTGTTGCCAGATAAACTTTAGGAAACATTCAGTGTTTCCAGTTTATGCGGCTCAGGAGATGAATGATGTGTGGACAGGGTTAAAGTGAGCCACAGAAGTGGTGAATCGCTCCTCCTCCTCCTCCAATACTTGTTTACTATTCAAAAATAATGGTCTCACATGGGAGCTGAACTCGTGGTCTGACTGCCTGGTGTGTGAAAAAAACCACATAAAACACATAAAGCGAGTATTGTTTGAGATCAGTTTCACAGGCTTCTCATCAGACTCCACCACTGTTACTCCGAAGCGCCCTGAAATATGGAGCAGTGCAGACACAGCTTGGGTCTACCTTCTCCTGCAGCCTTTCCAGCATGGCTGCCAGCAGGGCCTCCCTGTTTTCCTTGTTGGCCTCCATCTTCTGCTCGAGCTTCTCCTTGGCATTCTTAATGAAGTTGTTGTTCTCCTCAAAGGCCTTCTGGATCACCTCGCGCTCGTGCTCCCTCTTCTCCGCCAGGTGCTTCAGCAGCTCTGCCTCCTGGCACTAGAGAAAGATGGAGAAATTAAGGTGGCTGCTCATCTTTACAGAACGCTCATACTGTAGGTGATGAAGAGGGTACTTGCAGTTTTTATCTGTTTCAGCTGAACTTTAAACTTTAGGGTTCAAGCTATGTTGTTTCCAGTTAGATTAGATCGCTGTTAGATCCAAAGAAATTTGAATCACCATGGTTACGTTCACAGGATCCATCCTCTAACCTCTGGCTCAACTATCATTCCCCTCTCCTTACCGTTCCCCTTCCCCTCTCTGCTTGATGAATGTGAATCATTGTGTTTGTGTCCTCACATGATTGTCCTTGCTCTTTCATGTCCCTCTTTTCATCTTCCCGCCTTCCCCCACCTCAGTTCCTCCCTTTCTTTCCGCAAACTCTAATATTCCCTCCCACTTTCCTTTTATTAATTTGAAATCTCGTTTCCTCCCTCTGTTTGATAAATTACACAGGACACAAAGAGAGTGGTAACAGATGTGTAACAATGCCTGTATGAGCTACAAATAGCCGGTGTCAGAGCTGCGGTTCAGCGTCCGTCTTTCTGGCGCCCCCCCACCGTCCCACCCCCACCTTTCGCCTCTCCTCGGCCGCTTCCAGCTTCTTCTGGATCTCCTCCAGGGATGGGTCACGGCGCTGCGGCATGGAGGCATTGAGTTCTGGCACACCATCAAAAGACGGGGGCTTGAGGATGACCTCGAACGCCTGGCCCGATGCACGCTTGTTCAGCTCAATGACTTCCACGTCTTTGATGACGCACCAGCCCAGGTCCACTGCATCTGTGTTGTTGGATAGTGACAATGTTTAGACCCGTTCACTGTCAGGTTTTAATCAAGTACAAATAGTTATTATCAACAACATTGGCATTCAGATCTTGAGGCTGTACAAGTGACGCTAAAGGCTCAGGTTAAAGCTTTTTCTAAGTGTGTGCAGGGCTTAGTAAGAAAAAGCAGAGCTTCCTGCAGAGTGAGTCATTTCTGTGTACTGGTACCTCGAAAGGGGGGAGGGGCTAAGAGATATGAGCTTAGTTTTTTTGGTAACATATTTATAAATAAATAAACACAGTTTCTGCCCTCTCCTCACAGTCACAGCAGGCAAGCCAGCTTTTATTACTCTCCAGTGATTCATCTTAAGGTGGACTAATTTACAGCATCCAGAGGTTTGATAGTGGATCAACCTGTTAAAACACATCTGAAATCCAAACCCAAAGAAAGACTCATTTTAGTCTTCTTTGATTTAAAAATAGTTTAAAAGTGGAGTTTCAGCCTAATCAAACTAAATGCCTGGGTACTTATACAGTTTCACACAAACTGCACCAGTCAAAACTGTGATGGACAAAACAAATCAGTTTAGTCTTTTTACAGTTTGGAACCTGAAATTTTTTGAAGGCAGTTAAATCAAAACTATATATTTATGAATTAAATATGTGCAGAGAGGCATGTTTCATCTACAAAGATACAGGATTCATGATTGTTCAATGCAAAGGAGACGCTGATATAAAAGGAAAATCAAATATTCCAGGACAGAACCTTGGACAGAACCTTGAGGAACTCCTTCTGTAACTGGAAGCGAATGCTGGCTAACCACAGGCAGCTACAACCGTCAAAACATATTATTATAGTTAGTATAAAATGATCAACTGCACCAAGTAATCCTGCAATAATTAGACTTAAACTCAGGCTGTGGCTCAGGAGGTTGCACAGGTCACCTACTAATCAGAAGGTTGGTGGTTCAAATCCCGGCTGGTCTGAGCTGCAGGTATCCTTGTACAAGATACTGAAGCCCAAGTTGCTCTCTGACACCAGCATTGAGGTGTGAATGTTAGATAATAAGCACTTGGCAGAGTTAAAGCAGTGCTTGTATGAATGGGTGAATATAAATGTGTTGTGTCAGCTTTGAGTGCTTAGAGTAGAAAAGCACTATATAAGAACTAGTCCATTTACCATTCATGCAGTTTTGCTCGAAATTGTTTGACTTTATTCGATGATCTAGAGGAAGAACATAAAGAGTCTTCCAAGCTATACGAATGATGCCAAGATTAAAACTAGGTGTCACATCTTTGTTATGAGCAAATGGCACCAGTTTGCAGTCGCTCCTGATTTGTAATCAGGGGAAACTAAACTTCTAGCCCTAAAAACTGATAGCTCACTTTTGGCTCCAAAGGTTTATTTCTAAAGCTGCAGACGTGGTCTCAAAGCTTTGACAGTGGAGATAAACAGTGGGCCTGCATTAACTGTAAAGCCAACTGTAAATCTACAGATGAGATTTTTTTCTGTTCTTTCTGGTTTCTGGTTCTAGGTTCTCTATAAGATCCTGGTTTTAGATTTGAAATCGAACAGATACTGTAGCAATAGGGACCTGAGGAGCATTAAATACCAACCACAGTGGACTAGAGTCTGCTGCTTTGATGATGCATCTGTGTGAGCGAGGTTTCTTTACCTTCTGCCTTGTAAGCAGGGTTTTCTGCAGTGCGCGGGTTCAGGCACGAGCAGAACAGAGACACCAGGGGGAGCTCTTTGACCTTCTCTTTATAGGCTGAGGACACACACACACACACACACACACCTTATTGAAGCTCAAGCAGAATCATGAGCAAGCATTCAAGGACTGATGATGTAATTCATTCTCATTATGTTATAGCAAGGAACATAATAATGACAAAGTACATGACAGAAGTAACGCATCAGTGCGGTATACTGTTGAAAGCAGAGGAACAGGGGTGTGTGAGGTGAACGGGTTTCTGCTGCAGCTGCATTTACCTGCCAGAGTCATGGTCTCACTGCGTATGTAACTCTCCAGGGATGCTGAAGATCCTTCTCACTCTGTCAGAGAGCTGTGCAGGGACAGAGACAGAGGGGGGAGGAGGATCGGATGAAGGAGCTTCAAAGGGCACACAGTGAATCTGAGAAGCAGTGGCTGAGGACACATTTACCAAGAAACAAATCTGTGGGGAGCTTGTTTACCTCAGCCAATCAAAAGAAAGTTCTCCACTACTGGTTTTCTCTCAGTGAAATTGTGTGTGAGAACTTTCTGAAACTTCAGCGTCATTGTTGTTGTTTCATTAAGAAAGAAAAGAGCTGAATGAACTTTTGCATGAAAGGTCCTTTGTGGGATGTGATCTTAGACAGTTTACGTCACTATGTCGTGCTTGTGTGTGTTGAGTAACTTGCCCTCTTCATCAGATGAATGTTAAAACAGCCATCTGCACAGTGGGTAGTTACAGTAACATATAGCTGAAGTAACAGTGAGTAAACATATTAAGGTTAAAGGGGAACGTTTTTCCCTGCATAAGTCTTCTTCTGTGGTGTTGCTGTAAGTCAGCCACAGCGAGTGGGGAAGACGCAGCTGTAAGAAGATATGAAAAAGGAAGAAGCAGCTTGGTTTCAGCGTGCAGCAAATGTTCTTCAGACCTTTAAAAGACTGTGTTTTCCTAACAAATGAAACCATTCATAATTCAACAATAATTCTGGGTTTTTTTAAGCAAATTTGGAGATTTGGAAAAAAAAGCAAACCGCACTGAGGCAGAAAGGCTGCAGAGTAGCAACAGCTGCCATCACTCTGTCTCCTCCCCGTCTGTCAGGTGGTCTCGACAACACCGGACTGATGTGCATTTGAAGGATGTCTCTCATTCTATGCAGAATCTCGACAAACTATCAAAAACTATATTTCAATGAACTCGATCAATACTAAAATGGACATGCTTTTCTGCATCATTGGTGCGCTAAAACGTTTTGTATGCTAATTGGCTAATCTTATCCTTTCAGATTCTGGGAGTGTGCTTACACAGCTTACAGACCTCTCCTCAGTCCAGTGCACACACTAATTAAGTTTACTGAAGTCCTGGCGACCAGTATCGTTTGCACTCTTTGAGTGAGGATACACATCAGTAACATTTTAACTTCAGGTAACCGTTTTCTACCACAGTGGAAGACAAGCCAGTGGTTTCTGATGGAGGTCTAACTGAGACCTGTGCTGTTACAAGAGCTTCCTCATTGTGCTTTAAAGTTAAATCTTTAATAGTTAATTAGAGTCAGAACGGGAAGATGAAGCAGGGCACACTCATTGGCTAATGACTCAGTGACCTCAGGTTTAAAAACACAAAGACAGCAACAACCAAAATGCTCAGCTTGAGGCTTCACAATGGGACTTCCACTAACCAAGGGACAACATCCCATAATGTGGGCTGGTGCTGATGCCATCTTGAAAACTCAGAGAATGGAGCTTAGTGGGATGTATTTTAACCCAAACCTTGACTTTTTCCCAGCCTCTACTCTGTAGGTTTGCTGCCCCAAAACAAATGAGAAAAAGCTAAATTTAAAAATGGTCCCAGGTAGGAATCAATGTTCAGCCTCCCAGTTGAAAATCATGTCCACTTCACCAGTGGGCCTGTCACAGTCAGGATTTGTCGCTGTAGTTCTCTGTTTCCTGTTTCAGTAATGCCCGTATGTGCTGTTTCTGACACTGGGGACAAACAATTGGTTATTTCATCTGTCACTGATATTCCTTAGGATTTGGCTGCCACATTGCTGCTAATCACATCTTAGGGCCTCAGTCACTTTGTGAAATCAGTTACATATTGGACATCGCAAATTGGTCAGGGAATACACATTTTTCCCTAGAAACCAGTGGGTACCAGCGTGTCACTGACCTGTTTCCACGCCTGTGTGACAAGTATTTAGCAACTGATTTCACAGCAACATCCAGCAACCACTTGCAACCAGTTGGGAAAAATGAATCCCCTGGAGACTAGTGGTTGCCAGGCAATCTACAACCAGTTTCTAGGTCTGTGAGACTGGGGCCTAAAACATCCCATTTAATATCACAGTAGATATTATATATATTAAATTGGATGCTAAGCTAGCTAGCCAGTCGCTAATAACTCCAAGCTCCGCCTTGTCATGTAATTATGGTCACATTCACAAAACCAAAATAACCACAACTGGAAAACCTCAAGGCTTTCACACCTTGTAAATAGCTGCAACAACATGAAAGTTACTTCAATATTTAGCTTGTAGTTTAGATACTTATCTCGATATTCTCCAACACTGTTCTTAACAAGCATTAAAGGTGCTGGAGGTGTTTGAACCTTGGACAATGCCATACTAGTTGCCATGTTTACACTTACATTTACTTAGAAGCAAGTAACCAATTTCCCAAAAGGTCTGTGTCGATCTGTCTGTCTATAAATGAGCCTGTCGGCATTACTGAACAGTATTTTTCCCCACATAGTGACAGAAATGTCCTAATGAGACAACCTATGTTACAAGGGAAGACAGATCGTTATCCTGCAGAGCTCAAGCTCACCTGGCCACCCTGACATGGTTCCCTGAGTGACAAACACGCACAAGGACACAGACATGCATTTGCACACAAGCGTACACACACACTAATCAAGCAGTAAACAACCTGCTTTGCTGCACTGTAGGAATGTGAACACACACACACACACACACACACACACACATGCAGGCACACATGCAGCTGCTTCTCATCTTATGAAACCACCCAGGTTGCAGATCAATGCTCTGCTTCCTGCAGGAGTAAGAGTGCTTCGCTTTGAGTTTGTGAGACAGACAGAGAGAGACAGGCAGTTTGTACAAGAGCAAACGTTTGGGCTCGTGTTGATGGGAAATTTTGCTGACAGTTGCCTTATAGGCGGGCAAGGTTTTTCATTATGATATTCATAGAATTTTGATCTCAGGGGATCACTGCGCTTTAATTTGTTCTGAAGGTAACATTTGTACTGTAGGGTCTCAAAAATATACAAAAATATACAGACAAAAAAAAAATCCAAACCAAAAACAACAATAACAAAATCTGTTGTTTTTCAGAGCAGGAAGTAATTAAGTTTGTATATTAAGAAATAAAGATTTATAAGATTTAGATAAATACTGAAGACATGCACACATTGCTTTTGATTTGTCTGACAAGCACTGGTTGTGAGGGAAAATTCCCAAAAACCAAAACGTACTAGTTGGCAGCATGTAAGCATGTTTCAGTAGGTGCTATGCTTACTTTGAAGGCCAATGTTCCTAATATTTTTCACAGTGTCACTACACCTCAGCTGGCCAGTGTTTGGATACAGTGCCATCACTGTACACTAGATGACTGCAGCAATATGCTAGTAACCAAAGCAATCACAAAGAAGTTTTTGCCAACCAGTCAGGAAATACAAATTTTTCCCCTCACGACCAGCTGTTGCCAGATGGTTGTGGACTGGTCTCTAAGTCTGTGTGACTGGGGCCTTATTCTTTTGATCCCGCATCATCACAATGATTGTCACACGACCAAAATGTCCGACTAGTTAATGTCACAAAGTTAGCGGTCAACATTTTTGGCACATCTGTTTATTCATCCCCCTCGCACGTGAACAAAATTTATGATTTATAGTAAAGTAAAATAGTAAAGATGAAGCTAACTGTCAGTTAGCTTAGCAAGGAGAACAATTAGCGGTAACGTGTTGAGCTGTATGAAGTATGAATGATTGTTTTTACAGGTTTTACAGGAAGATTTTTGAGCTATGCTAATTTTTTCCCTATGTTTCCAGTCATTGTGCTAAGCTAAGCTAGCAATTTCAGTAGGCTCAAATTTCCTAATACAGGCTCCTAGCCAGCGGTTGATCAGCCGGCGTTATGCCTTGCTGAGGATTTCACCGGCTCAGCCGTTAGCATTAGCTTGCTATTTAGCATTAGCATGTGCTCTGCTGAAACTTTTTTCTGGCTAGAAACCTAAAATATTTAATAGTTTTCTACATTTTAACATTAAAACGGCATTCAGTTACTTTTTAATTGGCTTTCTTTTAAAGAAGTAAGACTGTATACACCTGTTTTCTCAGGTTTGACATTCACATTATTGACAGAATTGAAGGTAATATTAGAACACTTGTCTGATATGATGGACAAAAGCTATTGTTGAATTTCCGGCGTGTCAGGGTGCCCAGGTGGTGCACATGCCTGTGTTGTCCCCAGTATCGCTCTCCTTACTTTCATATCTCTCTTCACTATGCACCACTATGCACCACATAGAAGAAGGGCCAAAATTATATTTAAAAAAAGATATTCGTGTCCTCTGAAATGGTCAGCTGGCAGATGCAGGCTGCTCATTAGTGATATTAAATTGGCCAAGTTTGTGATGCACATTAAGAGCTTTAAGTGTGTAGAATGAAGCACTGCATAATATGAATGTATGTTTAAATGTGGCTTTTAGGCTAAAGTGCTTTGAGTGGTTAGTAAGACTAGAAAATTATTATATAAATGTGCTATATAATTTTTTATTTCATATTCTTTCTCATCATCTCCAAACTACATTAATTTTTTACTTAATTGCACAGCTCTACTTTCTTCCCTGCACCTTTCTCATCTAACTGAATTATTTGTTTTAGAGGCTATAATTTCTGGAAAACTACTGAATTTTTCAAAAATGCTTCATATCTTAATGTCTTCCCATTTCAAAACATGCTCTGTACTAACAGACACACTTTCAGTTATTCCAGCTGACATTTTTCTTGAGCTGATATTAAGTTTTCTGAAAGTAGACGTCTCATTCCCATTGTCTCATACACCATACAGCAGTGACACCCTCAATATCATTTCCAAGAACCTTTTTCTGTTTCCATGGGAGCAGTATTTGATGTACTACTTATGTATGTTTTGCATAAATTGCATTTACAGGTGCATGATTGTTTCTAATAATACTAGGCTGATCTTACAGAATCATATTCTTTCACGACACTACAGGTTCCACACGTTCTTCACAGAGAACATCAGCATTTGTCAAAGTCTAGCAGATAAAACATTGCTATGATGCTTTAATGAACTGGCCTTTTGACTAAGCTTTAATAGGTTGCTGTGCCACTGTTATTTTTTTATACCTAAAACCTGCACATTCAAATGTTTTGTACATGTACAATAGACTAATCAGTTAAATGTGATATTACTAGTGCAAAAAAAATAAAATTTGCAGACTTGAAGCACATTTTTCCTCTTGTTTTTATACCCTTTTCTGTCTCTTGTTCCTCTGGTGTCTGCACAAACATATAAAAACACCCTCCATTTTCTCCGCCTCTCTCTGTCTCCCTCTCCTTCCTTAATTCAGAAAGAAAGCAGTATTCGCACATATGGAGGATCAATAATAAATGACGTTTCACACCGTACAGTTTGGCGGTACACTCGGTTCTCTTCCTTTCTCCTTTTTCCTCCTTCGCCTATCAGCAGGAACCTTCGCCGCCGCATCATCACTCTGGTTTCCTCACCCTCGCCCTATTCCACGCTGACACACATGAAAGCACGCACATGCAGGTAGCATTCTCTTATGCAATGAAACCCAACCTCGAGAACCCAAAGTGGCTTAAGTGAAACACAGACTGTGTGCAGCTGTGTGTTTGGCGATGCAGGTGCTGCAGACTTACCCCCCTCTGTCCCTGTCTTCTCTGCTGCTGATGGTGAACCGGTGTCTACGGTTACCCCGTCTGGCTGCAAGGATGCAGGCGCCGGGCAACAGCATCAGCAACAGCATCAGTGCTGCTTCCATGACATCACCATGGAGATGCCTCATTGGTCTGAGATGCTGCCAGCATCTGAGCCTTCCAGCCAATGGGGGCAGACGGTGGAGAAGGTGGGGAGGGATGTCAGTTCTTTGTGTTGTACTGCAGGGTGGGTGGTAGAACCAGTGTTTTAATGCGTGGCGCAGGAGCGTGCATGTGAACCGTGCGTGTGAGAGAGTTCAGTGAAGTAGTGTGAGAAATTGGGGAAGATTTGTGTGTATGTGCCTCTGAGCCTGTCTCAGCATGGGGCTCAGCCAGGAAGCACGCAGGACTCTAAATTATTTAGATCCTAACTGTAAATACAGGAGCGAGTAGAAAACATTTGGCAGCTTCGAGCAAATGCAGTCAATGACACATATTTATTACTGCAAGTACTGCTAAATCTACAAATACCAGTTCTTCTACAGAAGTGCATAAATCACATTAAACTGTTCACTGCTTTAATCTACAAAAAATGACTGTAAGCTTTTTAGCATGTACGTATTTGCTTATTTCTTATTACCCCTTGTTTTAGTGCTCCTACTGTAACATCCATCACAGTTTATTAAATTTAAACACATTCTTGCACCTCAAGCCTGTACTGTAGCCTGTTTCTATAACTACAGCCATCAGCTTCTGTGCACTACTGCCTCTATTTCTGTTTTTTAACTTCAGAATTGTTCAATCTGCAGCCTCCGGTTCAGAAACAGACTTCATAACGGATCATTTTTAAAATGGAAATTTATTAATTGATATGCATGTGGATGAGCTCAACTTGCAGTATTGGAATTTTTTGGGGTTGAAATACACTGATGAAGTATAAAATTATGATGGCTTCACCACAGCACCTGTTAGTGGGTGAGATAGATCAGGGAGCAATCAAACGTTTTGTCCTCAAAGTTGATCTGTTAGAAGCAGGAAAAATGGGCAAGATAGAGACCAAACTGTGATAGCTCGATGTTTGGGTCAGAGCATCTGATATATATATATATATAT
>VOQJ01030211.1:0-11276 GCA_015052665.1 Apistogramma diplotaenia
AATAAACACCACAAAAACAAAAATAAAAAAAAAAACACAGCCACTATTTTATGAGAAAAAGGGAGAAAAAAATTTAAAAAAAAAAAAAAAAAAAAAAAAAAAAAAAAAAAATGGAAAAAAAAAAAAAAAAAAAAAAAAAGCAAGGTAGATACAAACACGGCTGGTGCAAAGACAAAGAAAAGAGAAAAGAGGCCAAAGAGTTTGGTTGTGTTTTGATATCTTGAAAATAAAAAAGACAGACATAGGTTACAGATGATCATGGGAAGGATACAGGCATTTTATATTAATTCAGTTTTCTCCAGCCTTTTGTAAGCATAAATAGAAACTACAGTTTATTTCTGTGGACCTGCAGAATTGT
The DNA here is from genome assembly GCA_015052665.1 of Apistogramma diplotaenia. NCBI lineage: Eukaryota > Metazoa > Chordata > Actinopteri > Cichliformes > Cichlidae > Apistogramma > Apistogramma diplotaenia. The sequence continues at coordinate 359 of VOQJ01030211.1, forward strand.
CTTGGTCCTTTTCTGCTAATGTCCTATTAACTGTTATCGCCGCTGCTGTGCTCTGGTGTCTTTGGGTTTTAGTGGTATATTTTAGTGGCATATTCCTTTTTCAGCACTTTCTTATGAGATGGCTTCACTTTTCACAAACGCCAACCAAAACATGGTACATTGTTTCAGTATATGTGATGGGGGGGAAAGGGATAAAAAGGCATCAGTCCTATCAGTCACCATAGTTATAACATACATATAAACTATGACTCTACATCAAGAGATTATTTTGATGATACCTAGAAGACTTCTTTATGGTTCCCTTAGAGTACAGAAAATGTCTTTATCTCTTTCACAAGTGAATGATGGAAGTTACATTAACACCTTCCTGTACCAAACTGCAAACAGGCAAAGATTATGCTTTGAGCCAGGAAGCCTATCCGTAGCAGGCTTACCTCCTTTGATAGACGAGTGAAAAGGTCTCCTCCTCGGAGGAAGTCCAGGATTAGATAGAGCTTCCCTTCTGTCTGGAAGGCTACACAAATGCATAAATACACAAACAAACAGAAATGCAAGTTAAATACTTATTGGGGTTTGGGACAGTCCATCCATCCATCCATCCACCCATCCATCTTCTTCTGCTTATCCATTTCAGGTACAGTGCAAGGCAAACTCATGGTGGACTACAATGACCTTTTCCTAATTTCAATCAAAATAACTTGCGAAACATCACCTGTTCTTTGTGTAATAGCTCACAATGACTAATTAGCAAAGCACTCTATTGAAATCCCTCAGCAGCACAGAGCCACATTTAAACAGACACTAGACTGCTGCAAATCCACAAGGACGAGAGGAAGGAGCTACATTTGGCCCACTGAAAAAATTAGTTGTTCGCTAAAAAAAAGGAAATAACAATCACATCATTTTCAATGACTTCCCCTAAAGGAGTCTTATTATACTTATTTCTGGTTCCATAACTTTAAACTCGACTAAAGTAGCTTGACTATAACTCATCGTTAAACAATATCCTTATTTGCCTTGTACTGGGTGGGCCTTAGTAAAGCATGTCACGCTCACCATAGTGGAGTTTAACTATAAATGGGTGGTTCACTTCTGCCAGGATATCCCTTTCCATCTTCGACCGCACACGATCCCGAACTGAATTGGAGACAGAAGGCAGTCGTTTTAATGAGATTTCAGCCAGTTCGTTCTCTAAAATGTCACAAGCCTCAAATACCATGCGTGTGTTTAATGTAGGATGAAAATGCATTTCCTTAATTGATGAATGCTTTTGAAATTAAATCCACACTTCAGTGTTGCTGCTTTATAGTGCAGTGAAAACCATAATAACAGTGTCACCGCAGCATCTGTCTCCTTGACAAGATGAGAGTGTAACTCTTTAGATTCCAGGGGTGCAGGTTAAGAGGATTAGGGCTTGTATAAAGCCACTAAATCAGCACATGACATCTGAACCTGCTTTTACAGTACACCCCTGTTTACAATAATCTCGGCTGACGCAAAACAGTTTATCTGAATCAAAAGTACAAACTAACCTCTTTTAGGCAAAATCCCCTTGAATGTAGGGCACTGTGAGAACTTGGGTAATCATATATCTATTGCTCCTGCATGAAACCAATATTAATGACCATGACTCAGATCCTCTACGGAGATCTGTTTGTGTTGTTTCTTTCTAAATATAGCCTCATAAAAAGAACATGATATAAAGGGCATTTGCTTTAAAAATAAAGGTTTTCTTAATTTCTCAAGTTCAAAATGTGAACATGGGCAAGTTATGCCACTATAAAAATATCAATCAGTGATTAATATATATAAGTGGGTCCACTGGGACCTGTTTCTTAATTGATGTGAAAAATGTGCAATGCAGTATTACTTAATCACCTTTTAGTGTGGCTTTCTTCAGGACCTTCATGGCATATAGCTGTCCTCTGTCCACTCCTCTTATTTTTCTAACCAGAAACACCTGCAAATGATCACAATAAGCATCACATCGTGAGACTGTTTAGGAGTAACGTGTCAATTAGTGCAAAGTTTAAAAAGCTCCTTTTACATCCTCTGTTATTTTTCAACAGGCTACATTCACCTTTAACAGCAGTTTGAAGGGTATCGAGCTGGAGCAAGTGAAGGTTTTACAATCACATTACATAAAAGAGCAACACAAATGCAGTTTCAGTGCAGCTATGGTTTAAAAAAGTCTGTCCAATGCTTATTAAGCAGCTGTATCACAGGCTATGTAAAGTTATTATCCAGGCTGCACTGTGATGTGACCTTTTGTCCCTGACTGCAGCCTTGGCAACAGCAGCCACATGCTAACATCTGCCAAAGTTTCATATAAGACCCATTCAGACCTCTAATCTACAGTGACACTAACAAATCAATGGGCCTTTGCTAATTTAAACAAACTTAGTGATCTATGAAGCCGCTGTCAAGGCAGCTAATCTACAGATAATTGGAAGTGGATGGCTTATCATTAGGAGATGATTGGCTGGTAAAACATGATCAGAAGTAGCACTGAAATCAGACGCGCACACATTCACTCTGCCAAAAGGCGAGTGGACGTCTCCTCCCTCGTGCTTCTGTGTGCTTTCCATTTGAATCTATTTTGTTGGATTCAGGCAGAAACTTGATTCCAGATGGACTGGATAATAGTGCACGTCTGATCTTACAGCTGCTTTTTGAGAAATGCTCTCCTCTTTTCAGCTGCACGGAGGAAGGCCTAAAAAAAATTTCTCGGCTTTGTATGAAAAGCCTCGATCAGATTGCGCAAACCTCTGACTTCAACTGAATCCAAAACCTTTGGGATGAACTGCAACAGCGACTGCAAGGCAGGCCATGTTGCACCACATCGCTATATGACCTGAACGTTCCGGTGTCTGCAGTGTGGTTTCAAGCTATCTTGGAAATACTTCCCACAGGACTGGAGGCAATTATAGCAACATATTAATGCTGATGGTTTCTGGATGAAATGTTCAACAGTCACACAAATGTGCTCTTACTTATAGCCATAAACTGTGATGTCCATGTATTCTAATAAAACCATATACACGTAGCCTCAGAGGTGACCTAAACCTTTAGGGGTTATTTATTTATTTATCCGGTAATCTCAGCACTGTTCGTTTCTGTAAGTTTCCCATCACTTTTACTGGATAAAAGCTTTAAAGCTGCAATAAGTGAATGGTTGCAGTTATTGTACCTTCCCGTAGGATCCCTGTCCCAGCACCTTGAGAAGCTGGAACTGAGAAGGGTCTGCTTTCTCACAGCCCTCCTTAACATGGTGGCTGATGTCAAACTCCTTGAGTACACTGTCATCCTAACGAAAGAAAAGATAGAAATCATTACTGGTGTGTCAGGGTTAAGGTGCGACTTGAACAAGATAACGAATTACATTTTCCAACGCATGAGCAGTGGTTAAATGTTCCTATAACCTCAAGTTGACTTAAAAAAAGAGAAGGTTATCACTTTAATAATTGCTCATTAAATCCACACCTAAGGATAGATGGTCATCTGCAAGCCATTATATTGCTATCAAGATATGGGCTAAGTGTGAGCTGCCTTTTTCAGCTTATTTAGTCTGCTTAGTAAAGTGAATGATCACCTTCCAACCAGAGGCAAAGCCTAGATTTGACATTGCATACAATATGTACAGTACCATTACAGCATGTCTTTGGACTATGGGAGGAAACCAGAGTACCTGGAGGATTGTGCCAGCATATGGTTTTTAATTTGCAGATTAAAAAATACAAAGTCTGACTTATTGTAATGAAATTTTTCATCAGTCACTTTAAAGTCAATAAGGATGTGGCTTCAACTGCAACATGCTGAAAAGTTTCAGCTCATAGTGAGCAGATTACCCCCTTTTTTGTTTAATTATTCCTTAAACAGGACAGCAGGAGTGATTTCAGCCCACTCCTCGTGGAGCATCAGTGCATCCCATCCCATGGACATGTGACCAGACAGGTAAACAAACTCAAGCAGGCAGACATTTGGCATCCAGAATGACAATCACGCTAACAGGTAGTCTGTCAAGATGATTTATAAGCACTGCTCCACAAAAAACAGGAAAGAAAAAAAAAAAGGTAGGGATGAGGTGAGTTTTTGTTCCATCCAAAACATACAGGTAGATATGCAACAAAAGGCTCACTGCCTCCCTCCCTCTGCCCTGCTGGTTTGTTTGGGCTATAAATAAACCGCCACTGCTGGGCTGACCACTGAATCAATCTGTCTGTATCCATTTATCTATCAACCTGCCTGCCTCGCTGCTTGTCTGCCCGTTAGCGTTTCTGCCTGACTATATTTCCATACAACTTCTCTGTCTCTTTCTGTCACAGCAGTGTCTCCCTTCATGGCCTCTATTTTCAGGCAAAGCAGCAGCAGCTTCAACCACGCAGGAATGACTTCCGAAACACTCCACAACAAAGCAAATAACACACATTCTTTCCACAAACACGCCCGTGTGCGTACACACACTGTTCACACACGCATCCACCACTGTCTGCTGCAGATGTGAGCTGTCTGCTTATTATTGTTATTATTTTGTATTATTTTTTGGTGGTAAATTATTTATATTCAAGCCCACATGGTTCAACTGTGATGCAGCAAACACGGGTTCACACACCAAATGATCTGCTAAAGTGACTCACCTCTACCTGGCAGAATCCAGCGGTGTTTTTGTTCCTCGCTGCCTTGTTCTTCAGGTAAATAGAAAACCATCTCCGCACTGTGAATTTTCGCGTGCTGGTATCCATGGCAACGAGCAGACCTGTGCATCTATCCCATAATGATAATCATCTCCCTGCGGGGGGGCGGGTGTCCTAAGGTATAGACGCAGAGACGGATCTTTAATGTTTGGTTGGTTTATTTGTCCCGCAGCTTCACCACTGGCCCGTCCTCAATGCGGTCCTCGCTTTTTAGCTTTCCCATCATTCAGAGGCGCCGCTTGTCTCTCTGGTGGCTTCTCAGACAGTCCCCTCTTCCCGTGTCTCCCGGCTGCAGTGGACACCAGTGAGCAGGCAGCCTGAGTTGTAACACGAGCTGTGACTCTATGCAGGCAGACAGCGGGATGGCGAACGGGACCGGTGCTGCTGGTTTTGGGCTTGCCGTGTGTTTTGCATCAGGCTCGCAGCGTGAGGCTGCAGGGAGAGGTGACGAATAAATCTGTTCCGCTGAATCAGGAGAGGTGTGTGTGAGCTCCCTCTTCACATCTCTGCCCGTGCGTGTGTTTATTCATCCCTACCTCTCTCACTCTCCCTCTCTCTGCAGACCAGAGGATTGTCACCAGTCACATTGTGTGAAGGCAAGCTCCCAACCCCTCCCTCCCGTAACCCCCCCACCCCGCGCGCTCCTGGCCCTCACCTCCCTCTCCGTTTCTCCCAACAGCATACAGCAACAGCTGGTGAGGTCACATGGTGCAGCACAGCTACCTCTCTTCTCCTGTCCCTTCTCTTTTGCTCCTGCATGGCATCCCGTTTCATAGGCACACACACACACACATACACACACACACAGGGGCAATAAGATAAACAAATGACAAAATAAAGGGGGGGCTGCATACCAGCAGATGAAAAACACAGCGGCTCAGATGCAGTGAGATTACATCAGAGTTCAATAAAATCTTGAGGACAGTAATCAATGCTGGGATCAATAATGATGACAGAAACGAGGACAACAATCACAGAGAGTACAGAGCAATCTGGTTGATCAGTGGGTGTGTGTCTGTGTGTGTAGGTACTTGGATCTGTCACATCAGCAGCTTTGCAGAACTGCAGTGTTACATAACCAGAGAGAGAGGGAGTAAAGGGGAGGGAGCTGGAAGACCAAAGTGAGTGGGAGACAAGGGGAGGAGGAGGGTAAAGGATAAATAAGGACTCTGCTCTACCTAGGTCAAGTCTGCACTGCTGACGTAGGCTATTTTTTATTTATTTGTTTATTTTTAAATAAGGTATTAATAAAGTTGTCATCCAAGGCAGGTCACCTCAAATGTGTCTTTAACCTGAAACATTACAAATTTAGCTTTTGGCACTTTTTTCATGTTACACAGGATTTAGATTCATATTTGGATGTAACTGGAAAATAGTTTTAGGGCACTTTACCGCTATTGAAAATATAATCAGATTTCTTTCATCATGCATGCTATTGTGGGAGGAGATTCAGGATTATGGACTGGTGTCTTTGTCCCAGTAGGATTAAGGCTCTATAAGGAGATCACAATATTAATATTTATACACACCGATATAAACAGAATGACAGACAGGCACTGCTGCGATGCTATACTACAGGTTGCTATGCATATTAAAACCAACCCGCCACATGATTTTGTGGCATATAACTTTTTATTTTTCAAAAAGCAAACGGTCAACATCTTGCATGAATACAGCAAAGACTGAATGGATACTGCAAGCTTTATTGACAGGAAAAGGAAAAAAAAAAGATACACACGTTCAGTAATTTCACGCCACAGAACTGATCTACTCTAGTGAGGAAATTAATTAGCTTTAAAATGACAAAATTTATGTAAGCACAAAAAAACCACAGTGAAACAGCATCAACAGAAACGAGTCCTTGTGCAGATCGCCGAAGCGTTGAATAACATTGTCCCAAACAATGGAAAAATCCTGTTCAGGCCACAGGTCAGCAAAAACTGAGGCGCTGTGAACTTGCATGACATCTTGTGTAATGCACTGTGCTAAGACTCACATCTCCTAATGAATATAGAAGCATTTTATATTTCTGGGCACAGACCTAAACAGGAAACATTAAACTCATATACTTGGCAATTATAAAGCGGCTCATAGTATTTTATAAAATATAGATGTTCCTCTCCCTCAAAACTGTACTCACGTAACAGAACTGAACCCAATCTATTTTGATGTGTTAGATAAATCTAATCATGATTCTTAAAAAAAAAAAATTGACATGCAATAGGTGGCATATGAGCGCAACAATGCAGAATTTAATATGCCTAACAATAACAAAAGATGTGCACTAAGAAGAAATGTAAATGTGCATTATATAAACTGCCTGCCTGGCCGCCCTGACTTGAAATTAGCATGATGCCCCCTGCTGTGCCGCAGAGAAAGCCATGCTGTGCACTGGCAGACTTATCTACTCGCAGGAGTCAGACGGGAATATAATTCCAGCAAAGCACTAAGTGACAGTGGAGTGTGCATGAGTGTGCGTCCTGGTTTTGTGGGACCGAAAAAGAACATTTCACTCAAAGGTAGTTTTTATTCAAGTACTTGTCACAGACAGAATTTTAATGCGTTTGAGAAAAAAAAAACTGACTGCTCCCATTTGTTTTGCATATTTTCATTATTCCATTATTAATAAAGAAATTCTATTCACTGTGTACCCTGAGAAAAATAGGATTCAATCTGTGTGTGCGCGCTAAATTACACCACATTTGTAAACAAGATGTGTAGTTATGATATTTAATTCCGATTATTTTATTCATATAGTGCAAAAGTCACAACAACAGTACTCTCTGGATAGTTTGCAAAGTAAGACAAAGGCCTCAGAAAAGTCTCCCTGCTAAATTTAATAGTGTAAAAAGGAAAAAGAAGGATCTTAGTGTCCTGATTACTTTTCATTTGTGCGTGAATGTATTTTATTGAAGAGGTGGATAGTAAACTGGCACATCGGGGTCACACACACTTAAGCCTGATGCCTTCTCGACACCCATATGATGACTGAAATCTGTATCAGAACCAAATTTTGTGGAAATATGTTCCACACAGTCTATTAGGGTGAAATCAGAGTTGAAACACAACTCAATCTGCCCCAAAACCTGGACACCATCATTCTGCCAAAAAAACAAAACAATTAGCGATCTAGCAGAGTGTTAGTCAACACGTTGAAAATCATTTTGAAATTATTTGAATAAACCTGGACTGTACCTTAGTTGAATCGGCGCACTGGATCTTAGGTCTGACGTTGTAGAAGCTTTTTATTGCTCCTTCAATATATGAAAACTAAAACAGACACATCATATTATGAGGCACTTGTAATCCACGAGTTTATTCTAACACGAGATTTTAAGATTAGATGGTACAAATATAAACAAACTTACATTATAGTAGTTTTCAGAAGGGCTGATATTAAACTTATTCAGGATGCTAAAATAAAAGAAACATTTTCATTTGTATATTTCAGAGGTTGATGCATTAATCCAGAGTGACATACACACGGTATATGAGTTTCTCTCAACTAAATATTAGGAAACAAACATTAATAGCAATCTGAGGCTGTGTGTCCATATGTGTAATGGTCTGAATGTGTGTGTGTAGTCTGTACCAGTCCAAATCCAGTTTGTGATACAGTTCCAGTGCCTTGCTGAAGTATTTATGTTGGCTGTTCAGAGAAATGGCTCCGGCTGCACATGTGCCATGTTTCCGCCACTCGTATTCCCTGGATAGTTGGAGACAAGCGTTATGTGCTGCTTCTGCTTCGATGGGCCACTGGAGTCTAATCGCCAAACAGCTTAATTGTATTTCCTATGAACAAATCAAGTTCAATTCCTCCTAACGATCTCTCGTTAACAGCTAAGGCATACCAGAATTCAGGAGACGAGGGTTTAAACAAGTCAGGCCAGCTCTTCTTCATGTCTGGCACCAGGTCCTGAAAGCATACAAGCAAACACATGCATTGTTTTATTCATCACTTAAAGGAATCACTTAATCACTTTTCAAATTCTTTTTATGCTTAATTTTGTTTTAGCTTTATCTGCCTTAAAAGAGCTTTATATTTAGCTTTCTGGAGACTGAAGTATTCAAGCCGTGAATTCATTCCAGCCTTATTTTAGTTAAGAGTTACACAAACCCAATAAAAAGAAAAGACTAAGGCTGAACAGTATTTTACCTTTATTTCGGAAGAGTTGAAGTGCCATGATGAATTGCAGAAAGCTCCGCTATTTGGCCTGAACATAAGAAGGATTCAAATTTCACTCATTCACAGAAAAAAAAATGGAGATTGACACAAACATATTTAACCCAAACAAAAATAACAGCAGTGGGGACATGTTTGATCAAATAGTTTATTTATTTCTCCAAGTGAAAAAACTACTATACTCACTTAATAAAGTAGGTATAGTGGAAAACATGTATGACAGGGATGTATTACACCACACACCACACACACACACACTCTTACCAGAATCCATGTAGTGTCCAGTAGCTAAAGTTGACATGACAGTGTTCCATCTGAAATACATAAACATTTCTTTATATCAATTTGTTTGGGCCAAAATTCCAAAGTTCTAATAATCTTTACATTTCAGAAGCTTTAACCAAGTATGGTTTAATGTATTTACGGAATTAGGAACTTCGATGAAATGAGGAACAGCTTTGAAGCTTCAGTGCATGCGATGTCTTTGTGAATGTGGAAAGAAAAAGTGTGATCCATGTGAAAAACACTTCTGCTTTCGAGAAGCTCATTAGTGTTTTGGATTTGCAGTCAGGTTTTTGTACACACAGCTGACAAAAACAAAACAACAAAAAAAGCATGCCGTATAATACTGTTCATGAAGGCTAAAATATTAATTTTGATGTTACAGTTTTAGAAAGTTTTTTAAGGTAATTTTGAAGGCTGTAGTTTGCTGTGTGGTTGCACTGTATTTCAGTTTATAATGGTGGGTTTTTGGTCATTTAGACCCCAGCTTACATACAGAAATACATCTCAGGCTAAATGACGACCTGAGCACATGAGGCACAAAAAACAAACAGAGAAAAGATCAGGAGTTCCCGATCATGTCTGATTATGACATATCTGATGTTACCACATCAAACATGTCCTTCTGGCACACTCAGGCTTGTGACATAAGTCCTAATATAACACTCAAAGACATGCACATCCAGACAAATTCAGAAAAGACAGAACAATTACCAGGAAAAGTGCTTTCAAAACCCACAAAAAGGAGATGTTCATGTCAATCTGAAAGCTGAAGTAAAGTGAGTGCATAGCGTCGTGAAATGGAAAATTCGTTTCTTCAGTACGTAAAAGTACTACAGAAGCACTTCAAACAAGCAAAGTCTGCTTTTTGGAGACTCAGCCCAAAGCTTAACAGTAGAGATGCAATGGGATTGCATATAGGAAGTTCAAAATACCAAGGATTCAGGTTTCATTTCCCCCTGACAACTAATGCTCAGGCTAAGTGGGCACACAAACTTGGTCACCAACTCAATAAGTTAACCCAGCTACAAGCACGAGAATGGAGTGGCATTGGCAGCATCGAACCAATCACAGACAGACAGGTCCACTAACAGCAGCTGATTTTATAAAGTAAGGTCAAACTGTAATATTAGAAAATGATAAAGAGGTTAAAAACATAATGTGGACTGAATGTAACACGGCTGCTGCAGACGAATCTACGCTGTAAGTGTCTGTAACAAGAAAAGTGCTGTACAGTAGTACAGTGTTAGAGATGCTATTGCTGTAAAATTGTCTGTGGTCAAAATTAAAAAGTCGAGGCATTAAGTTGCATCTAAGATTAATGATGTTCATCAGGGAAAGACTTCAGCTGAAGAACTTTACACCCTCCTATTACCCATGCACAGAGGTCCAAGTGATCTTCCAAGAATGATGGCATTATTTCTCAGAGATCTGATCAATCAGTAGCTGCTGATTTCATACCCGCTGATCTCTAATGCAGAACACAATCCAGTGCATGTTAAACCTACTGCATAAGTTATTTCGGTAAGAACTACTTACATAACACTAAAAACCTCCAGTTAACCTTCAAGCTACCTGGATAAGCCCAAATCAAACCTGACATACATCAAATGTTTTGAAGAGGAACTGTAAACCAATAATGTCACAGAAAAATGATGTGGAAAGATGAAACGAGACGAATCAGTAAGCAGAACTGGGTGAGTTCCACGAGTACATGTTCACTTTTTTTATAAAAGTTTTTTTTTTTTTTTTTTAGTTG
>VOQJ01030211.1:11296-23047 GCA_015052665.1 Apistogramma diplotaenia
AAATTAAAAAAAAAAATTTTCAATTTTTTTATAAAAGTTTTTTTTTTTTTTTTTAGTTGTCAAGACAGTCTAAGAACTAGTTGTGCACTATTTAGGCAATCATTTGTTTCATTAATTATATCTCTGCTTTTCCAACTGCAACATAAAAATATGAACACATTGAAATTTTTCAAGTAGAAGTATAAAAATAAAAAAAAACTAAGCACATAAAGTCAGAAAAAAAAAAAAAAAAAAAAAAAAAAGTGGCCGGCCAGTGGTGGGTCAGGATCATTTTAGTCCACATATGTCTGAAATACACAAATATTTATTTTAAAAAGAATCCAGTCTATCATTACATAAAACTAGAAATGTTATAATGTGTCATTTGCTACATACTTGTCTGTACTTACTTTGAGGAAATTATGGAAGCAGAGGACGCAGCTGCTGCCAGGCATACCAATAAAGTGTAGCAGAGCCTCATGGTTGTCCTAAAACAAAACAGCAGGTTAGTCAATAAATAGCATCTTCAATGTGGATCTCAGCAGTAAATATCAGAACCCCATGTTCCTACATTATCCATATTAAATTGACAACTAAAGTGTAGAATTTATAAGCAATCACCTTTATAGATTCTGATGAAAATATGTATTACACACACAGACACACAATCAAAACGCTGTCAACTAATCTCTGCAGCTTGAAAAAAAGTTACTGGACTTCTTTAAGTTTCTTGAAGATGTTTCACCTCTCATCTGCAGTTTTCAAACCAGAGGGTGCAGAGACCCAGGCATTTAAACCCCAGTGCGGGTTGTCCCCTGGAGGCTGGTGTGACTCACTTTTGTTCACATGCATAATCGCACGCGCCAAGGTGTGAAAGAAGATGTGGCTCACAACAATCGATGGTTTCAGGTGAAACCAATTTGGGACTTCGCCCCATTCTATTAAGTGTGAGCTCAGAACTGCTCAGTCACGGTCGTTCACAGCGGGTTAGGGTTGGTTACTGACTTTAAACCACTACAGAAGGGAAGTGACTGGTAATAAGGGGTTCACTTGAGAGCAAAATAAGGCAAGTGACAAATACATTAACCAAGCAGTCTCCCTCCCTCGCTCTTCAAATAACACTACTTTAAAATGCACTTTAAACTATCCACAACCCTCGTAAACGTATTGCCACTGTTGTGCAGTTGACACTTCCACTGACACAAACAATGTCTGTGACAATACAGCAAAGCAACAAAGTCAGCAACCATCCTGAATATGTATTTAGATATTCTACTTACATCTAAGGAGCAGAGACAGATCAATTTCCGCGCTGTTTTTATGTTTAAATCACCTGATGGGTGCTGCAGATCTTTCACTGACTCACTTCGTTTGTTGTACTTTAAACCGGGATCCTCCCTTAAACTCCACCCTAGAACGGAAACTTTTGTCAACCCATTACTAACCCATGTAAAGTCGTCTGTTATTAAGAAACAAAGACATGGTGACAAACAACTTATAACGACGCGTGTACAGGATATGATTACTTTGTTGTTTAGGTTGATCAAATTTAGCAGGGGTATCTAACTATGCGAAAATCCTAACCAAGGCTAAGGAAAATCGCAAAGAGATCGTGTTCCATACACATCGTTATAGTATAACTGTGGATTTAAACTACAGCGGTTAACAAATATAATCTTTAAAATCACCTTAACTTGTGCCGGATACGTCACAGCTACTACTGTAGTTAGATAAGCATCGAGCAGTTTCCTCTACAGGTAGATTCTTTCGGTTTAAGTATTTCACACGATACACAAACAGCCTGCAGCCTGTTTTCTGTTGTTTATGCTTCACAGTCACGTCACTACGTGCCTGTTTATTCAGCCAATCAGAAGTTCCGTACCGGCATGCGTCATTACGCAGTAGACCTGCCGACTGTCTGTACCCGAGTCTCACAACCGTATTTTGAAACCCGGTATGCTGATTTAACATTATACAGAGGTCCCTAGCTGGACGTCTTTCACTCTGTGTAATGATTTGAAAAAACTGAATATTGTGGCAGCTAATAAGGGGGCGGTGCCACCAGAGCAGAGACTCGTGGGATTGTTCATGCTTAGGCTTGGATGTTAAGTTAGTGTTAATCGGTTGTGCCACTTGTTGGTTTGTGATATTAATTGCACATTTGTCTCCTGCTGAGAGTGGCTGGTGCTGGGCCACCATGACTGAGATGGCTGTGGCAGCTGATGGCCTCAGGCCACTGTTGCTGTTTGTAGGTGTGTCTTTGCTTCATCTTATTAAAACTGCGATTTCTAATGTTAACCATTGTTGGTGCAAAGGATTAGCAAGGTTAGTATCACACCTGTCTTGTTTTTCAATATGAGTTTGCTATTTTGGTGTCAGAAATGACGTTAGAGCAGTCTCCCTGAATGGAAAGAGCGATCAAAGAACATGTAACAGAACTGGACCTTCATTTCTTTAAGACCCAATTTACATGACACCGTTTTCATTTTAAAACGAGTCGTTTTGATGCGTTTCGCCCTCCCGTTTACATGACAATGGAGTAAAAACGATGCGTTCTGAAAACGGGGGCACTTGCACATGCGCAATATGGTTGCGACCGCCACAGTTTTCTCCGCATGCAGTATTTGATAATAGGGCTGCAACGATTCGTCGACCTTGTCGACAATAATCGTCAATAAAAATAGTTGACGACGAATTTAAGTGTCGTAATAGTCGTTTTTTATTACTAATGATTTCTGTCGCTCTCTGGCAAGTTTTGCACATGCGCAATAGCATTCAGCGGCATGTTTAGTCATACGGATGAAACAACACGGCATGCTAGACGATCCAAGGTTTGGGACAGTTTCACACTCGATAAAGGAAAAAATAAACTTATCTGCAAAATTTGCAAAGCGAACCTCAAATATCTGCATGTTGCAGCTACACGATGTTCTGTACGGAACTCGGAAGGGACATGGAAAAAAACATGGGAGGAAAATAAAAGAGACAGACTTTTGTGATATCTCACAAAACTTTTTAATGAAAAAAAATCGATCGCCATGCACACGCGCGCACACACACATACACCTCGAGCTTTTATTTTATGGGGCTATTATTGTAGCAAAAGTTCCATGTGTCCATAATTGAATCTGTGTGTGTGTAATGCGATCTGTGTGGAAATTTGTGTGTGCGCATTACGATTTGTGTCCGTATTGTGGTTTGTGTGTGCGTATTTAAATACCTTATGTTAAATGAAAAATCCGATAGCTAAGTAAGTGGCATGTCATAATTATGTGATTCCTAATCCGATTAGTCAACTAATTGTTTCAATAGTCGATGACTAATAGACTATGAAAATAGTCGTTAGTTGCAGCCCTAATAGATAACAATACTCACAATGGTGGATTCATGAGTACTTCCTGTGCTGCTCAGTCTTTTAAACTTAACAGCCCTTCTTCAATAAAATGTTCATTAGCTACTCTATCATGTGAATCAGTGCGGAGATGCATTTCAATCATGCGTCATGTACTGAGCGGGCATATTCAGCTCTTACGTTGGCCATTTTGTAATCAATGAACAATTATTTGCTGCGCATCCTACTGAGTTCCTCCACGCATGCGTGTATCGCATAAACAAGCTGTGCGAAATTAAAACAACACCAACTTGTGGCCTGGCAATGGGAACTACATCGTTTTCACTGTTTGAAGCGCCTCTGTGTAAACGCGGATCGTTTTTGAAACGTCTCATGTAAATGGCTCAAATGCATCAACAGGGGAAACGGCGTAGTGTAAACGGGGCCCAAGATGTGATGCAGCATCAAAGAGGATGAAGCAAACGATTTAAGCTTGCCAAGCTTCCCGATGGGGCCAGTGCACTGTGGCTTCATTGCCAATATGCTGTTCAACCACACATTGGCTACCCAGCTGGTTATCCACACCGGTCAACACCAGCAAGACTGGGACCAACATTTGCCCCTCGTCTTACCGAACTGCTGTCCAAGAGTCCAGTCAGTGCACACCTGCTGCCCTCATGTTTGGGCAGGAACTTCGCACACCAGTGGACTTAATGTTTGCCGCCCCACCCGAATCTGAGATTGCTGGTGGGAAACAAATGGACTACCGCCGGAGGCTGAGGGGAACACCTACAGGCGGTCCATGATTACACTCGCCAAGCCCAGGCAGATGCTGGAGTGTGGCAGAAGACGGCCCATGATTCCAGGTGCTGGGGAAGGGTTTTTGTGCCAGGGGATAACGTCTGGGTGTACTGCCCTGTTCGCATGAAAGGCATGTCCCCCAAGCTTTGTAGGGTCTGTTGTGGAAGTTGTGACACAGCTGTCAGATGTGGTGTACCAGGTGCACATGCCCGACCGAGGGTATATGGTGTTGCACCAGGACAGACTTGGAGACAGAGTGGAGACTCATGGGATTGTTCATGCTTACGTTTGGGTGTTTAGTTACAGTGTCATCACTGTTAATCAGTTGTTCCAGTTGTGTCGTGTTGGTCTCTCACTGTGATTATTGGTTTGTGTGTGATGTGAATTGCACATTTATCTGCTGTTGAGGGTGGCTGGTGGTATGCCACCATGACTGAGATAGCCCTGGCAGCTGATGGCCTTGGGCCACTGTTCCTGTTTCTGGGTGTGTCCTCGTTTCATCTTATTAAAGTTGCAATTTCTGTAGTTAACCAGTGGGTGGAGCACAGGAATAGCAAAGGTTGTACCAGATCTCTGTTTCCTTTTCCTACTGTACTGGAGCTTGTCATAATGTTTTTAATACCATGGTTATCATATTAGAATTACTATTCAAAAGTAATATGTAGGCATTACCATTATATGAACAATTTTTAAATGCTGACCTAATCTCAACTCAAAAAATGAAATATACAGACTACATTTTAGCTAAGCTTGCAAACAGATTTTCTTTTTATAAATAAAAAAATGTTATTTTAAACACTTATTTGATGATATGGTAAGGAACAATGTAGCTCTGTAATTTTGTAACCTTCTAACTAACAATGGGAGACAACAGAGAGAAAACAACCAAAGAGCACAAAATAAATTAATCTGGGTTTTTTTACACTGTACGTTTCATTTTCAACTCGGTGCATTTACAGCTGCTGGAAATTTTGGCAAGCTGCCACTAGCTACGCAGCACACCCAAATAGGAAGTGTGTGACAGCTAAACAGAGGATTAAAAGGCTCAGTGTGAGCACACGATAGTGGATTTTATTCTCTGTCAGAACAGGCAAAATTGTATTTAAATGTCTTCAGCAGAAAGTTAAATGTACTGGATGCCTACATATAGTATGCTTCTTCACTTTTTAAATTGTTCTGCACCAACCACTCAAAGCTAAAGGAATAGGCCATTAATTAAACATTCATTATGCACTAGCATGCCAAACTAATGATGTAATAACAATGTATTAGGGTACATTTATCATTTCTGTCAGAGCCTGACTATATTGCGCATACACACACACACACACACACACACACACACACATAAAAGCAGTAAAATTATTTCATATGGATTACATTGAATTTATAAAGCACTTTTTTATATTGTACACTCAAGGAAATATACAGCATAAGTTAGCAAGTTAAATGTTTCCTGTGACATATTCACTCCAAGTGACACATTTGTAGATTAAACTTCAGTTTTTCTACTCCATAGCTACATTAGTCAAATGGGATTTTGACTGTTCAGAGATTAGAGGCCAGGATAAAGGGCGTTAAGGGCATGGTTTAATATTACTGACTGTCTGCTTAACATGTTATGACACTGAAAAAGGCAAGTATTGTTCTTTTGGTATTAATCTGATTTGCAAAGAACTTAAAAATTCAGGATTATGAAATTTGTTTCTTGCAGAGGTCAGTCTCTGTGAAATTCATCAGCTTTTATTTTCTTTCAGAAAGAGCTGCTGATCTTGAGCATTATAGAAAAATTGCCACTTCGAATGCAACTGATTTAAAACAACGTCTCTCTAACACACACATTTATACACACTCTTTTTATACCACACACCCAACATATCACCCCGAACACTGATGAGTTTGGGGGGAAGCAGACAGGTCTTCCTACACCCCTGCTTTCTGCACGATGCCCAGGGTTGGGGTCGGATCAGCTTCCTCAGGTCACTAATGGCTACTTTGTAGGCTGGTGTGTGTCTTTGTATGTCCTTGTGTGAGTGCACGTGTGTGACTGAGTGAGTGTGTGTGTTAGGCTCTGCTGGGTGTCAGACAGTTCTTGAGCACCTGGGCGACCGAGGCCCTGTTCTTAGCTCGTGCTGGGGTGGCCAGCCTCTGGAGGTGTGGACTGCCCGTTGCCTCTGGTTCTTTGGGGCTCTTTCTTTCTGGCCTAGAGGGCTTTATCCAGGGCCTCTCTCCTTCTTCTGGCGTACACACGTGGTCGCCATCAGGACATGTGGCCTCAGATCTCCAGTGCTCCTGGGAAGCTGTGGATGGCTCAGGTCTTCTGGGTCTTTCTTTTTCTGTCCCTGGCTCTCAGAAGGTGTTGTTGTGGTTCATGTATAAAAACTTTCTATAACGGAAGACTGAATCTTTTGACTTGGAAAGGTTCACTTGAATTTAAACTTTTAAACTCAAGATAAATGTTTAATGTTCTTTTTAGGTTTTAATACACAAAATTAAAAGTTTCTTTAATAGTTACATTAATACAAATATGAAAATTTGGAAATCAAAAATGGGACCTACCAACCTACCAAGCAGAACAAAACCTTCTCTCTTTGTTGCTAAACTACTCCGAGAACCACATTGCTAGCCTTAATCCCCAATGTTTAACTGACCTGATGTATTAAATCATCTGTCACTTTTTTTTAAATCCTTATCTTTTGTTTGGCCTGTTCACATTTTCCTGTCTTTGTCATTAGTACCACGTGAAGCCACAATCATGCCAATCTCTCCGTCTTCCCCGTTTGCTGTACTCTCATGTGATTTTGTCTCAGATGTGAAATGTGTTTCACAGCTCCTCCAGTGTGTCAGGAATAGTCTCGCTGTAACTGTAGCTAGTTTTATAAATAGGCCTTGGCCAAAGTTCAGCATGTGGCAAAGTGTCTCAAGACATTTCTGAGTGCAGAACAGTGAAAGATCTCAGAAACGGTCTAGTAACTAACTAATATGTAGCTAGATACACTCCAGAATCTACTGATCCTGAGTGTATAGCTACATTGCAACAGAGAAAAGAGTTTTACATTACATGTTCTAAAAACCTTTATAATGCTTTTTCAAATATGTTTTATTATTCAATAACCTGCCATTGTGATATGGAAGAACTTAAAGGGACCTGCTCACTATTTCAGTGTGACTCGAAAGCGCCTGGTCTGTGAGGCTAAAAATGCTGCTGGCGAATGTGTGCTATTGCTCCCCATAACATCACGGTTGTCCGATTCTCTGCATTGTCTATATGTTCTCGTACACTTATGCAACCAGTGATTGAGCTTGTGCCATTGGTGTAACATACCAGAAACCATCAGCTGGCTTCCATTAAAAAGTATGATGAATAAAGTCTATTAATCAAATATTTTACTGGTTCTAGTGGCCATGAGTCTTGAAGGATACTGGTTATATATAGGCAGCTCTGTCTCCTTTTAAGGCCTCACGGAGAGGCAGGTGGGGGACGGTTGGAGACGGGTGGTGGTTTTGTTGGCCCTGTACTTGGTTTAGGCTGACTCCCTGTGGATTCAGGCTGACAGCCGAAGTCGCTGCAAAGGCAATCTCAAGGGGTAAGAAAATCAATTTTAAATTCAGTTTTCTGCTCCTCTCTCCTCTGGATCTGCGGCTTTGTTTCAAATCCAAGTATAGCTGGTGGGATCAGCAGGATTGAGTGTAGAGAACAGAGAAGGGCACAGCCAAGAGATGTTTCGTGGTCCTCAGTCAGCGCTAATGATACTTAATGTGATGAGTGATGCTATATATTAATTTCATTTTATTATTAATATTAATTACTACACTAAGGATATGTGGTGATTCATTTTTTTAAATAAAGGAGTGACCACAGAGGGCTCTTTGTTGGTGTGTAATTCTAGGACTTTAAGTGTGGTGACTTCATGTGCACTTAACTTCACAAATTCATTAACAAAGATTACATTTAAAGCTCGAAAATGTAACACTTGTCTCACTATTGAGCAATTGCATTGCTGCTGCCAATAGCTTTGCATCTACTGTATACAGAAGTGTTTATGATCAGCCTGGAAAAATTCAAAGGTTTGAACATTATGCACTGAGAATTTTAAGGGTTTACAGATACTTTAGAGTAGTTTGGAATATTTTCTGAGACCAATCAGTGAAGCAGTTACCTTGAGACTGTTGTTGTCAATTTCAGGGAGAATATAATGACTGTAAAAGGGCGAAGCTTGAGCATGATAGATTATAGATCAATCATTCTAGCCCATTATTCAAATGACAACTGTTATTTTTGATGTCTGGGTATGAAGGTTAGAGGCAAAGTGTTAGAGATTTGTGTTTTTTAAAAAAAAATCTGGTTGACTATCTGCTTGAAGGATTTGGACCATTAGAGGCAATGCGTACAGTGACACTGAATCTGAGCAGTGTGTTTCAGAGGCATGGAAGAAGAAATGTTTTTGCCGGTGCAGCACGTCTCAGTTGCCTTTAGGGAGAAGTTGGGCAGTAAGATCGCGTCACATTTCATCTGACCTTATTTCTGGTCTCTGAGGTCTATGAGGTGATGTAAGGCAGTTATACTCCCCTCTGTGTGTATGATGTAAGACAAGGCTACTCTATGCGCTTGCTTTGGTGTCTACACCATAAGACGAGACACCCAAGAAAATGAAAAAGTACTTCAGATCATAAACGATATACACTACCTGAAAGTAAAGTATTTAATTAATTCTGGTCAATGTTGCCAAGCAATGTGATTTTTTGTTAAATAATGAAAGCTGCGGCCATATAGCATTCCCTTTTCTTTTTTTTTTCTGTATCAGTGGGAATATTATCAGTTATGGATTTATACCATGTTGTCTCAGTCATTTTTTAAAGCTGACAGTAACTTTCTTCCTTTCTGTCTATAATTAAATTTGTCTTGATATATTCATTCACTTTTCATGTTGGAAAATAATATTTACTGTCTCTCACTAAACACTACCGTCAAAGTGGTGCGACACTCTTGGCTGCAGCTGCACTTGAGTTGCTATTTTTAGCCATATCTGTTTGGGCCTTTTGTTTATGTTTGTGTATGTGTGCTAAATCAATAGAATATAGCGTCATCTTATCAGTCCTGGAGCAGTCAGTCAGCTGTGTTTATGAATTTGGATGTATGAGAATATTGTTGGCTCAACATGTTTTTCTTTTAGGAGTGAGTAAACACAAACACAATTCTCATCACTAAAAATGTCAAGAGTCTCTTTAGGAATCCTTTATTGTTTGTCTGTGTGCTGCTAGTTTGACTTGTATGCAAAAATCTTGTGTTTTTGTACTGCCTGTCCAACAGGTCACCATCTACAGTGTCATCATGTCAGTGTGGCTCAAACGCGGAAGTTACAACCATGAATACCACCACAAACAGAGCCAATATGTGGTTAAAGAATACAGCAGGTACCTGGAAACTCTGATATTTAAGGCTTTTACGGAAATGCTTAAATTGTTCTAATAATCTTACTAATATTAGTTTTGTAACAGCAGCAATCTTGCAAATTTTGCCATGTAAGTCAAATGCAGACTAACCTGGTTAACATAAAGCCATAATCTGCTGTCAAAGCCCTAACATACCAGACTAATTCTGAGCTGGTCAAGCAAAACTTGGAAAGGGTTTGAACAAGATATTTTTTATTACTTGCTTACAATACTATTGTGTAGTTGTGTAGAAAGCTCTAACAACAAAACCTGCTCCATGTGCTTTGTTGTGTGCATTAGCATGTACAGCTATAGCATTTCTGTAGCTAGCATAATATGTAGATACAGAAAATAGTGCACGTTTTAGCTACCTTATGTAGTTACTATGGGTTTACTTAAGACAAAAGACTCAAGACAAAATGTGGTTTCACTTATGTAGTTTGTTGTTTTTCCCCACAGACATTTACCAAATCTCCTCTCTAGTGCAGCACAATGAAATTTGTATGTTACCCATTTAGTCATTTGAGGCAAATCCCTGTGTGACACAAATACTAAGAATCACTTTTGGCCAAGGTCAAGGATAGCCTCATCTCTCTGTCTTAAAATGCTGCGTTGCTGCTCCTGCCCCAGATGGCAGATCACCACACCAACTGTTGTTTGCTCCTGCCAGCTTTCAAGATCCCCTTGACTTTAGGGGCTGAAGGGCACTTCTGGTGCCAGTGGTAGTTACTTTTGGTCTGAAGGTATTTTCTTTTAACAGCAGCAGTAAACAACATTGGTCTGGAGCATCCATAATATCATATACTTATAATAATAAGCCAAGATCTTGTGTGTTTACAGTAGCTTTTAGTAAAATAATCTGTTAAATATGAAAGTTGGTAAGTTAAAAATGAAACAGTCACAATAAATTCAAATAGCAAGAGACTACCTTCTCAAATGCAGCTGTATGGTGATAATCTGTAATGTATCTTCCACTCATTGTGGTTCTTAAGACTCTGACAATCACACCACCAGAGGGGTCATAGATGGATGGATGTTGATTGCCTGTTGATAGTTTGCTGTGTCAGGTCAGGCCTATTTTTTCTTGTCCGGCTCTATTCCCATAATCATTCCCTGAATTTTATGATACTGTTCAGAACAACACAGCTTCAGTCACTCTAAGGTTTGTTTACGAGAGATAGACTGTGTCAAAAAAGGATAAACCTCTTGTGCTATGCATGCTTACTACTCTTTATTTATTTCTTTTTTTACAGTTGATGCTCAATTGTCAGCTTACAGAGTTCAAGTTAATCATAGTTTTCCTAAACATATTAGGAAAGTGACTTATTGCTGTCATTGTCTGTAGCTCTGAGGCGATGGAGGAACGATATGAGCACAAAACACACGCTCGCATCCAGGAAGTGGTGAGAATTTATTAATTATTTTAAGACTTCCATATTTGGTGGGTAAAAAACTGTTAATGTTAGTGTCTGGACCTTAACCAATGAGAGTGATGCCGATGCTTGTTTTTTTAAACATATTTTTAAATGATCTGTTATTTATTGTTATCCCTGTTCATCTAGGTAAGAACAAAGATGGGGGACAAATATGTGCACGAGGAGCCCATGATCAGGGGACCAAAGTTCCTGGTCCGACTCAGATCCCACACCGTGTTTGAAAACACTCCAATCAAAATCTTCTGTACTGTTGAGGGCTTCCCCATGCCTGTTGTAAAATGGTAAGTAAGAACTTAAAGTGCCATTTTCCTTAAACATGATCTGCTGTGGTCTACATAAAATGAACTTATGTTAAAATAAATGAATAAATCACACCTATGACATCAAGAGGTGGAGTTTCCGACTATAAATCCATAGTTAACATCCAGGTTCTAGTCGTAGACACCTGACTTCAGTGTCTTTGTTATAATCTCGTTCAATTAATCAGGTGGCTTTCTCTCAACACTGAATTTTTGATCATCACTCTGAAGTCAGCATGATGGCTACTCCAGTGTTTGTGGTAGTTTGTTTCTACCAGTGAAGTACAGTATGGGAACTGCATTGGCCATTTTCTGTGTGTTGGTTGATTGTTTCTTCATTGCCGTTTCACCATCGGTGGAGATTTACTGTAGCCTTGTCAGAACATCATGGCTTCCCAGTGGTGTCAGTTTTGTCAGACAGCGATTGGACCCCCGTGATGGGCACTGAGAATCTCTGTCCTCCCTCTCCCTC
>VOQJ01030211.1:23543-44457 GCA_015052665.1 Apistogramma diplotaenia
CACACCTCAAACATACTTGGTGGTGGTAAGCTACTAATGTAGCCACAGCTGCCCTGGGGCAGTCTGACAGAGGCGTGGCTGCCAGTTTTGCGCCTACGGCCCCTCTGACCACCACCGTCACCATTCACACAACCACATTCACACCAGGCAATGTGGGGTTAAGTGTCTTGCCCAGGGACACACGACAGCATGTGCTCAGGTGGGGACACGAACCAGCAACCTTCTGGTTACAAGGCAAGCGCCCACCTACAGCGCCACTGCCTCCCTCTATCATGGCTGCCCAGTGGTGTCAGTTTTGTCAGACAGCGATTGGACCTCTGTGATGGGCACTGAGAATCTCTGTCCTCCCTCTCCCTCAGCAAAGATGTGGAAAATCCTTGTAATACAACTGATGCTACTAGAGGCTGAAGCTCTGTGCCTGGTATGAAGAGTGAATGCTCTTCTGACAGGCCTCGACATAAGTGCTCTCATATGCATACTGCAGACTATTTCATGCTTTTCAGTGCTCTGAGGACAGCATGGAGAGGGGAAAAAACCTTCAGAGGCTTTTATTCGATGCTTTAGAAATTTGGCTACTGTTTAATACCCAGTGGAAACTGTTGAGGGAACATGCTAGCAGAGGAGCAGATGATAGCATCATGGACAGTGCTGAGGCTAGCCGGTGTTTGCTGAATAACATGAGGGATCCTTTCACGCTGCTTCAGAAAATAGTGAACTGTAATTGACCATCTGATTTTATGCTCTTTTAATGTGTGGCATTTACGGCCAGTGACTTGGCTTCCTTCATTCCGAGCGGCCTTGAGGAAATAGGAGATCGGTATTCCCAAACTCCAACTGACTTGCATTATCACCTCACTCACAGCTGACACAGAGTGCATTTTGTTGTGATTTTAATTCTCTTTTGTCTGCAAAGCTGTGGCTTGCAGACCTGATTCAGCTGATACAAGGTCATCCTGTGTGGATTAGACAGGATACGGATTTGGCATTAGTCCCCCATTGCCCTGTGCTCATAGGTCTGGTCAGTGTGGAGTCAGTCTGCAAAGCATTAAACAATACCATCTACTAGAGTTTATTACTCTCTAGAGTGAAGTATCTTTTTTGACACTGGTGTTTAGATATAAATGTTGACACAGAAGCATGTCCTCGTTCTTTGCTTCCTGCCTTCTCAGTTGGACCAAGGTAAGGCAGCAAGTACAGTTCAGATCAGAAATCTCTTGCAGGTCAGTTTCTGGTAGGAGCCTCTGTCCACATAACATCTTTTGGGCACCAAGCTGGGACTTTTGTTGATTGAAGTCTCTCACTGGGTTCCTTTATGAGCCTAGTGCTGACCTTACTGCTGATGCAAAAAAAACCTTGAGTTCTCTCTTTCATGACAACCTTCCTATTGGCTCTTTGCTGCCCTAAAATGGGTTGAAGAGCTTTGTATCTATAAGTAACACTTGTTTATGATGGATGGCACAGGCCTCTTTGACATAGCACTACTATACTACTACTTCACCCAAAGTTCCAAATTTGTGCAGTCTATTAACCAGGTGCTGAGGCAACCATCTTCCTCTTTGTGTACTTTGCTTCTACGAAGTCTCAGGAATAGATGGAATGAAGGCCATCATTCTGTTTAGACCAAAATGACAGTCATCCTACAGTCGCACAGATACTTCATTACATTCATACCTTGTGTTATTCAGTATTTTAAAAAAGATAACTATTGTTTTGCTGCATTTTAGGTATAAAGATGGCATCATCCTAGACTTGTCTTCTGGAAGATATTTAGTTGAAGCCAAAGGTGGAATCCATACCCTGGAGATCCCAAGGTACATTAAACATAAACATATGAAATACAATGTTAGTGCCCAGTGGTCGTTTTCCATTGCACACACAAAACTTGAGGGAGAGTGATACACATGTCGGCCAGTTTTAAAGCTCAGTGATTTTTTTAAAGCTTGTGTTTTCTGGTTTTCAGCTTATTTTAGCATTTGATGATGTTCTTTTAACTTAGCATAACTTTCTCTTTCTTTCTTAAAAACCCATCTCAAACTGCAGTTTCTTTCTGTAGCGCTCGCTTTCTTACTTCCCTGATGTTTCTCTCTCTCTTGCTCTCTTTTTTTTCATATTTTACAAGACATCTCAACCTTTTTGGAAATGGGCTGTAATTTGCTTGTGTTTGTCTGCTTCTGTGATGGGCCCAAATATCTGGACATTATGTAAGAAACCAATGGAAATCTTCTTCTCTTTAATTCTGTCAGACTCCATACACAAATTTAGATCATAGGCATACACTGTACACTGCCAGTCATCTGAAGGTGTGGGCAGGCTGTGTGGTTACAGTCAGGGGACCAGCGCATATCCTGCTCTGCCTTCAGTCTTTGGGAGCTCAGCTGTTCAAGTGCTGACCTCAGTGGTACGTGATACTCCAGGATTCATTCAGTCATCGCTCTTTCCTTACTTACACACTGTACAGCCAACAGTTATTGCTCCTCAAGCACATCGCACTTTGAGTGGTCTGAAACTGTATGTTCTTCTTTAAAACAGCTAAGTAATGAAAATAACAGCACAAAAGCAGTTGCATGTTATTAAGTTTTAGAACTAGGCAAAAAGAATTTGGGATAGTCCACCCCCACCCCTGGGGGCCCTGAACAGGACAAGTGGAGGAGAATGGATGGATGGAATTTAAATGATGTGTACGCCTCTCACCAGTCCTACACATACACACTGTTTATCTAAAGTTATTTGCGACTTATTATAATTTTCCATGAGCTGCTCTCCCTCACATTATATCTGCACTTTATGCTAATAAAATCCTCTTTTATGACTATCAGCATATGCAGTCAAGTCATGAACGTCTGGTGCTGTGACTGCTTTTTTTGCAGTCACTGGTCATTTATTGGTCTGGTGTCCAGTAATAGATCTAGAGATGGCTTTACTACTGTAGCAGCCCTCTTGTGCATTTGTCTTTAGGTCCATTTGTCTACATTTCTTCACTTTTCTTCAGCACCCTCTCAGAACACAACTTAACTCTACTTAAGTTTGCAGACATCACTGGGTTTGTTCTCTTTAGAGACCTCTAAAGAGGGCAAACCCAGTAACCTCTGTGTAAATATTACTTAGACAAAACCTGCCATACACAGTGTATGTGATGAACTGCATTGCATCCTCCAACATATTGGAAAATTGTGAAATCTGTTCACACAGACACCTACCCTGTGGTTGTGTAACCAATTCGTATGACTATGAACTTAGTATTCTTACAGGCATTATTTTGTTTGTCAGGTGAGCTCTGGCACACAGTGTTTCCTAACAAGGGAGCTGTGGATCTAAACCAAAACATTCTCTGAATAAGTAAACCAGGCATTCAATTGTATGTGTGAATGGGATTTTACACAATCTGTGCTCTGTCTTCTCCACTGCTGATTATCCCTGGCAACATGATGCATTCATGTGGGGAATAATTGCTCATTTGGTGGAGTGGATTCATACATGCTGTCGGAGCAAATGCACAGTGGCAATGTGTCAGTAGAGTGCAGTTAGTCCCGTCAGGGCAGATCTTCTCATGTATATGCAGGTCACCAACTATTTAAGCATTTTCAGTCATTTCACAGATGACTGTAAAATCCTTAAGAGTTCTTTGAATACCCACAACTTAATCAAATATGATGAGGAAAACTGTTGTTATACAATCCTTAATTATTGTGTTATTCTATTGTATTCTACAGATGCTCAACCGATGATACAGCCCAGTACACTGCTGTGGCCGTGAACCTGCATGGACAAGCCTCCACTCAGGCCTCCATTGTTGTCAAGAGTAAGTCATTCTAGCTGATCACCTATACACTGTTTTGACATGCGGGAGGCAAGACGCACTCATCCATCAGAAAAAACCACAGTGATGCGTGAGCAAATCAAATTCCAGTCAGCATTTAATTGGTGCTGCCTCACCACCATTTTCCATGCCTCAGTAAGCAGAGAAGAGAGCTGGACTGCTGTTGATGCTGCTGGTCAGCTGTGGAACTCGTTGCTGTTGAAACGCTGAGTGTGGCAGATGGCAGGATTCAGGGTAGTCTGGCTCATCTTTGCCTCATTTTGAACATGACTAGTCTCGACTTCTTTTCACCTCATGTTAACCAGTCTAACTGACGCTCCACTCACCTCAACCGTGTGCTCATTATGTGTGTAATCTTGGTATTAAACCAACCATAGGTCTCTATCGCAAGTGGGTGAAGTTGCCATATCAAAATAAACAAGTAAATCATGTTCACCTATTCAAGTCAATTTTATCTATATAGCACCAAATTACTACAATCAAGGCACTTTATGTTGTAAGTAAAATAATTACAGAGAAAACCCAACAATAGAAATGACCCCCATGAGTAAGCACTTGGTGACTGTGAGAAGGAAAAACTCCCATTTTGACAAGAGGAAACCTTTGGCAGAACAAGGCTCAGGGAGGGGCAGTCATCTGCCTCGTGATCACTGTGGTCAGTCGGATTGTTGTAAGCATACAGTGAATACAGTCACATAGACTAATGCTGCATGATCGGTGACTGATCAGTGATCTAATTTTTATGCCTAAACATTCGTGAAGTGCTTTAACTGACCATTTATGGTTCATTGTGGGACTTTGGAGGGAAGAATATGATGCAGATTCACATCCATGCTTTTTCAGGTAGATTGTGATTTCTAAAGAGAACCTGGTATGAACACATATTTTATTATTATCGATCCCACACAGGGTTTTACAGTATAAGAGAGGCCTGGTGAGATTGTAGAAGGATTCTTATCCACTAAACACACCGTGACATGCAGATGGTCAGACTGAAGAAGTGCAGTGTACCGTATCACTGTAACCTACATCTTATCAATCACAATATTGTCACACCCCAAAATCATAACCCATAATATTTAAACAAGATTAAAAGCTAGAAAGTTACATCTTAAATCATCAGGAAGTTGGGTTAACATTTGGGCAATCTTCCCATTAACTTCCATACAATCAGACTCTCCCCATCCTAACCCTAAGAAAGATTGCAAGTTTCTGCATTGGGTTTACTCTTAAAACTAGTGGCTACTTCAGTCTGTTACAAACAGTCTATGCTCTTAACCCGCAACTAAAGATCAGTCATTATTCTGAAGTACTTGTAAAATGTAGCTGTGTGTTGGTACTATTGATGAGTTACAGATGTCATTAAAAAAAGTCATCTTCTTTAGGTGAAGCACACTGATCAATACGGCAACAACACAGCCGCATCTGTTTTAGTTCAACTGGCTGGTGCCGCTAATCATTTACAATTTTTGCCCTTTGTTTTTTTAACTGTGTAGGATTCAAGGAAGAGGAGGAGTCGTGTCCATACGCATGGTTACCTTACACAGGTGGGTAAAGTAATTCCCTCCAGTGAACTTCAGCACTTAATTTAAAATGCTCACAAATTACATTTGCAATACAATTAATGACTATGATTAAATAAGAATTAACATAAATCTCTTTTTCCCTTTCAAAAGAGCACACGAAGCAACAAACTGTTACCACCAGCACTACTGTTATCTCATTTATATTGTCTGTCTCCCTTACCCCAGCCTCTATGCTCCCGAAGATCCATTACACTAAAATCCACATTACCTTTGTGGAGATGTTTGGCCCAGTGTTTGCTACTGAGGGTGAATCTGCTACTCTTTCTGCTACCATGACCCTGGACCCTAACCTGGCCAACCTACAGCCTGAGGCACAGTGGTACAGAGATGGTAATTGTTATAAAATAGCACTTTATGATAAAGTAATTACCCAGTAATTGCTAGTAATATATCAGCCACAGTGACTGCCTGACCCAATCTAGTCTACATGCAGCCAGAGGCGCAGCAGTGGAAAAATTGGAAAACGTTATGGACATTATTTTTATTGCCTATTAATTATACCGAAAGCAGTTAAGTAGACTTAAGCAATATACTGCAAATTCACGAGCAGCTTCATTTGGAAAGTGTGTGTCTGTAGTATAAAAGAAAACTGTAGTTTATTTTTGTTGTATGCATAACTGCTATATTTACTCAAACTTCATTTACATTTTCATAAATACTGCTTTAGCATTTTATAACCAACATTTCAAACCTTTCTGTTTCGTAGACACTCGTCTGTTTGACTCTAAATGGGTGAAGATTGAAACTGGTAGAGGACACACTACCTTGACTCTTCCAAATCTCTACAAAGATGATGAAGGTCTCTACACACTGCGCATGGTTACTAAAGGAGGCATTGCAACACACAGTGCCTTTGTCTCGGTCGCAGGTAAGACAAGCTGAGTGAGAGGCTGACCAAGATAAGCTTGGAAAGTGAAATCAAATATCAAACTTTGGAAAACTGAAGCTTATATTTTATTAACAAATTGTTACAGTTTTGCTGACAATATAAAAATGATCTTACAGAGTTTTTTAAAATAATAAAAAAATATTATTATATCCGATTTCCTTTGTATAACGAGGTTATTAAATCACTGCATATCATCACTGTCTAGACGGTCCTCCCCCAGTCCCTGCTGCACCTGGTGCTCCTATGGACATCGAGATTCATGATGCCAATAGAGACTACGTCATTGTGTCATGGAAGCCTCCAAATACCACTACAGAGGGTCCGATCCTGGGATACTTTGTGGACAAGTAGGAGTTACTGATATAAACACCATAAACAGATAAACTGACCAACATAAAGACAAACTCATTACTGTAAGTCATCATATTGAGTTTGCTCTAATATGTAATTAAATGACCCTTTTTTGCCTGAAGGGAGAGGCAATCCATTTTCTCTACATTGCTGTTCCTTTTTTAAAATGAGAATAAATGAGATTAGAATAGACGTGCACAGCCCTGTTCCTGCTTTTGTCTTCTTCTTTTTTTTGTCAAGCATCATAATGCACAAAAGTCATTTCAACACAAGTGATTCTGATGAACTGCTCTGTGCTCATAGTTAGAATTATTTATAGTAGGATATACTTAAGAAATTAAACATCCACTAGATGGTCACATATGTATTGTGACTTCATGGCATTTCATCACTAACATTTTTCTACGTTCATTTGTCTCATAAACTCTGCTCCCCACTTTCTACTTTTCCCTTTTTAGATGTGAGGTTGGAACTGACAACTGGAGCCAATGTAACGATCACCCCATAAAGATCTGTAAATATCCAGTGTCTGGGCTGTTTGAAGGGCACTCTTACTACTTCAGAGTCAGAGCTGTTAACTCCCACGGAATCAGCAAACCGTCTCGCATGTCTGATCCTATCGCTACACTGGACCCCACTGAGTTTGAGAGACTCCACGGTGGGTTTAGGTGCACTACCGCAGAGAAATGTCTCCTTGTTTTGAAATCTTGATAAATGCGTCGTGTCAATGTACTTTTAAAATACATAACTAATCTGACCTTTTTTTAATATAACATGTTAGATACTGCACGTGATCAGTTTATATGTAAATCACAAATTTTATGTATGATTTTGTATTTAAAATGATCTCAAATATGCTCAGCATCAATCCCAAACAGACTGATGATCATGTCTTTTGTCATCCTGTAGCCAAAAAGCTTGGAGGAAGACTGGATGTTGTGTCTTACCATGATGAAGTTGAAGGTGGGTTTAAATTGAATTTACCATATACATATGCATATTTGTATTGTTGCACATAATATGTATGGTATTTCTAATATTTTCAGTTCTGTTTCCGTGTAGCTGAAGGAAGCCCTCCAGGTGTTCCATCAGAAATCCAGGCCTCAGAAATAGACAGGACCTATGTTGTTTTGAGCTGGAAACCCCCAGAATATTTCAGCAAGGCTCCCATGTGGTACTACATAGAAAAGGTAACAAACTGTACAGTACTTCCTACCAGTACCTCAACAGTAGTTTATTGTGTGAATAACTTTTTTTGTCCTTTATATTGCAACCATATTTTTTATTTTTTATTTTTACAGATTTCGTGTACAACACATGCAGAGACAAAACAAATAATGTAAAAAAATATTTAAAAAAATAAATTAAAAAAACGTTCTTCCATGTGTGTCCGTCTCTCCGCAGAGCATGGCAGACAGTGGTGCATGGCAGCGCGTTAACACTCAGGTCCCTATTCGATCTCCCCGTTACGCTGTCTTCGACCTGGCAGAAGGGAAACAATATAAATTCAGAGTTTTGGCTGCCAACATTTATGGAACCAGTGAGCCATCACAGCCAACTGGTGCTATTCAGACTCTGGAACTCAGAGGTTTGTCTCCATTTTTGCTTTACTGTTTCACAGCTGACTAGATTTTCTACAACAGCAGAATAAATACAAGCTGAGAAACAGAAAATAAAGTCGAGTTGCTGTTATGTTTATAATTACGTGTTACCTTTGTTTTTGTCTGTGTTTGTGTGATTCTTCATGGCAAAATGTGATGTGGGGAGATCTATCGTTCTGCCTAAATAGAAATGATGTAGACAGATTTTGAACTGGCTTTGTAACCAGTGCAGTCACAAAAGTTTACTGACATGAAACTAATGGACAGGTTGTAAGATGGGTGTGGCATAGCTTACAGGTACTGAGTAAAGGGCACTGGGAAATCAAAAGGTTGCCAACATGAAGTATCTTTAATTGTGAGTACAGTATCATGCTTTATTTTGACTGTAGCTCTTTTATATTATTATTATCTGTAGGCGTACCGTCTGCTCCTGGTCAGGTGATTTCCACGAGAGAAACAGACACCTCTGTCCTCATCCAATGGGCTCCTCCAAAAGAACCTAATAATTTGATTGGTTACTACATTGACCAGTGTGTGCAGGGATCCAAGAACTGGACATCAGCCAATCACAAACCTCACAAGAACGCCAAGTATGTTTCCAGTGACACAGAAACTTTTTTTTTTTCACGACTGCTTATTAAACAAAGGGCTTTGCCTGTGTTTGTGTCTCTGCAGGTTTGTGGTCAGTGGCCTGACCACAGGAGAAACCTATGTGTTCCGTGTCCAGGCTATCAATGAGCTGGGTCTCAGTGATGAATCCCAGGAGTCTGCACCTCTGACT
Source organism: Apistogramma diplotaenia (assembly GCA_015052665.1). Classification (NCBI taxonomy): domain Eukaryota; kingdom Metazoa; phylum Chordata; class Actinopteri; order Cichliformes; family Cichlidae; genus Apistogramma; species Apistogramma diplotaenia. Next base: position 32,569 of record VOQJ01030211.1, read on the forward strand.
GTCAAAGCTGCCCTTAGTCAGTATTGCAATAATATTGCTCATGACAATTCTCCCTAACATTTAATTTTAAAGAATTAAAACTCAGCACTATTGTTATAGCCACCCCCTCTGCGCCTTACGACATCGCACTGCTGTACTGTGATGGCCATTCAATGGTTCTGAACTGGAAGAAGCCTCTTCACTCTGGAGGTGCAAAGATCAAAGAGTATTATGTTGATAAAAGACGCAGTGGAACAACCGTGTGGAGGGAGGTTCATATCCCACCACTCACAGATAGACTTTATAAGGTATGCTTAACTTTTTTAAATAACATTCAAACATCAAAACAAACTGAAGAGGGAGCCACAGTTTGCATATTAAGTTCTTCTTTGGTACCCCACAAAAGTTCCGACAGATATTAGTTTTGCCAACTTTTGGGATGGTTTTTCATATTAAAAATGCTTTCATCTAGTTTCATGCTGATTATTATGTGCAAATCTGGTCTGTTCAACGCTGAAAGCAATTTGTCCATTTTGTTTAAAGTGATAATGAAACTGGGATTTTTTTTTAACCATGTAACATTTCATTAAAAGGTGGAAAACTTGACAGAGGGAGCAGTATATCAGTTCCAGGTTTATGCAGCCAACCTGGCTGGTCTTGGAGCAGCATCCAAACATTCAGAAGATTTCACATGTGAGGCCTGGACAATGCCAGAACCTGGTTAGTAAATTACATTTTGTGTGATTGATTTTGTCACCTCTAAACTCTGATTCAAGCATGAAGCTTTTACACTTTTATGTCAATCACATAATGAGTGGATGTTTTCTCCACACAAATGTAAATGTGGATTTGTTATTCTTCTCGTCATCTGGATCATATAGGCCCAGCCTATGACCTGACTTTTGGTGAAGTGAGAGATAATTCATTGGTGCTTGAGTGGCAAAAGCCTGTCTACACTGGTTCTGGACCAGTCACAGGCTATCATGTTGAGTACGCCAAGAAGGGCACTTCTGACTGGATCACAGCCAATGAGAAAGCTGTTAGTCACCGCTTCCTAAAGGTGAGAGTATCCCTAAACCAATCTTATAGAGCATTATTTACCACTGCCAGTAATGCAGCTGAAGGTACAAAAACTGTGTGATGCTGACATCTAGTGGACAAAGCAAGCAATTGCTAGGTTTACAGAAACTCCGAAGTAATACGTTTGACTGATTACGTTATGATGCAAAGAATATTTAGTGGTCTAATAATAATGTGTTTTAAAACAGTTTCGATTATTCATGTCTTGAAAACATTGATGGTAAGATACATAAAAGAAAAACAACAACAACAGTTGTAATAGTAACAGAGCCAGCTGCTATCACTCGTCTAGCCTAATTAATAGCAAACTTTCACAGCTCTACTCCTCCTAGCAATAACAGATTGTCTGCTTGTGTCCTAGGTCACAGGTCTGGAGGTGGGCGCTACTTATGTGTTCAGAGTGCGTGCCGTCAACTCCGCAGGAGTGGGTATGGCCTCAATGGCCTCTGACCCCGTGACTGCCAAGACTTTGTCAGGTAACATCTAAGACCAGACAGAAATCGAATGCCTTACTGAACCTTACAGCCTCCAAGTTTCCCTTTGTATAAAAAAAACAATGCTATGGATTTGCTTTTTTTGGGAGTGATGCACTCTTGTTGACAGGAGCTGACAGATGTAATATTAATGCATCAAATACAATTAAAAACTCACTTTAATACAGGATCTATGTTGGCTTTCTGTGGCATTAATTGGAGAGAAAGATTGCAACAGTTTAAAAATGATGTTGGTCTGTGTATTGAAGGTTCCCAAGAAGTGTCCTGTGTGGTGGACGAGAAGTCAGGTGACATCGTTCTGTCATTTGTGTCCTGCCAAATGAGCGAGGGCTCCCAGTTCATCTGGAAGAAAGATTATAAAGAAATCACAGATTTCTCTAAAGGAATAGTGATTAAATCTGAGGGGAGCTGGTAAGACTACAGTCACTCACACATTTATTCCATAAATTTGACATCAAACAGTTGCATACTGTTTCACTCTATTGTGTGAAAAATCTCTCTGACTGTGTGTGTCTGTGCTTCTCTTCTGCCCTGCGCTGCAGCTCTAAGCTGATCTTCAAGAACCCAGATAAGGAGGACTTTGGGACGTATTCTGTTTCTGTCACAAACACACAGGGAGTGTCATCCAGCTATGCAATCTCTGCTGAAGGTAGGCTTCATTCATTGCTATGCAAGGATGGCTCTGATGCTTAGGGACCCAGCCAAGTGGCACGCAAAATTTCCAAATCTGAAAAAGAACATACGCTACTAAAATCTAGCATGTTTAGGTAGTTTGAACTGCATTCCTACCTCTGTTAAAGTATCGCATGCAAATCCCTCTCACGCCTTGATTGTGAAAATTTGAACATCTGTAGAGCAGCATCCTAACAACTACATCAAAGTGCAGTCTTGAGTCAAAAATCAAAAGAAAACTGTATCGAAGAACTGAGGCAAGTGTGTAGAATGCAATGAAGATGAAAGCAATGAGTCCATACTTAAAAACAATCACGCTGGCATGTAGGCAGCAAACAATTTCATTATGCATCTGATGATACTAGCAGAGCACATTAATTCTCCGAGCTTGGGGCGCTGCATGTGTTTTACCACCAGATCTTCGCGGCAAAAGGTTTTCTGTCAGAAAGCCTCACAACACTTTTCCGTCTGTTGCACCACTTTGCTACGAGGCTTTAATATGCTATTCAGTGTGGCTTCCACTGATTGCTTCCCATTTGGCCTACAGTTATTTCACTGTAACTCGCAATAATTTCTGAACTTCTAGTATGCAACGATTCATTTGTTTCTGTTATGTCGCATGTTCTTGTTAAGGCTCCAATAATAAACCAACTCATAATGCAAATCTTAAACTGTTTATCTCTTTATTTCCCTCTTCCTGACCTACCAAGCTAATGGTAGAATTACATCAATGAATAAAATGTCGGTTGTATGTTAACTGCATGTCTGTGTCCATGATATTGCCTTACAGAATTGACAAAGATGCTGGCACTCAGCTATGATATCAGACACCCAGGTGGGTACCTTTGGCTGGCTCTTTCAATCTCTCATAGTTTCTCTGTCTTTGTCCCTTTTAATTTCTTCTTTAAAACATTCTCCTCCGTGTCTTAATCTGTCTTACCTGCTCACTCAATTTCTCTTTCTCCCCCTTTCATGCTTTATTTTTCTTTCTTCTCAGGCCTTTGAAGCTTTCTGATTTCTTTATTTTTTAGGGGCAGATTTCTCTTTTTATTTGATCCAAAAAAGTCTTACCTGCTTTTGCATCACCTGGCTAAGCTCTCCTCTCCTCTCCTCTCCTCTCCTCTCCTCTCCTCTCCTCTCCTCTCCTTATACTTATGAATAATGTTTTGAAACCCATTACCCTACTCCCACTTGTCCTGTAGTCATCCCGCTGAAGTCTGAGTTGGCCTATAAGATTTTGGAGAGAGGCCGAATGAGGTTCTGGCTGCAGGCTGAGGAGATTTCTTCCAAAGTCACCTACAACTTCTTTGCAAACAACAAGGAACTGTCTGGAGCTGATGTAAGGTTTACCTAGATCTTGTAGTCTTGTGCCACATCTCCTTAAACTTGATATTTACTGGTGTATAAAGTTATGCATCTGACAAATAATGCATGGACAGTTAGCCAGTTAGTCTTCTTTCACCTGTAATTTTTGGAACTTTCCAAACCGAAACAATTTAACTGAGTATCTTAAAGACAGAAAGCAGATAAGAGATGAACAATTTCCTGGTTTCAAGGTGAACAAACTGTCAACCTGACAATAGTTCAGCCAGTTGTTTTATAACTACGTGAAAGTTGTAATCATATTCACAAAGCCTGTCATCGAGTATCACAGGCTTTTTAAAATCACAACTCTGTTTTTCTGCAGCCCAACAAGATGGGCCATGACGTCTCTACAGGCATCATCGAGTTCATCATGGATCATTTCACTGAGGAGAATCAGGGGACGTATACCTGCCAGATCACAGATGGAGGAGGCAAGGCGCAGAGCTCGCTGGTTCTGATTGGAGATGGTAAGCGAGGCCAAGTTTCACTGCTTTCCTGCCATCATCATTGCAAATGTGATTCTAAACCAGTCAGACCCCTGTTTTTTTTTTTACCTGGTGGTATTACAGCTGTATCAAACCACAAAGTATATTAAGTAGATATGCGCAAAAAGAGCTTGCCACCAACTCTTATTTTTCAGCCTACTAATTAGCGGCTGTGCTGTCAAGCCTCAGCCAGGAGGAACACAGACATGCAGCAGAGTGTATACAGAACGTGCTGTTTGTGTGACAGTAGACTCGCTGCATCCTCTGCATTAGAGACTCCATTATGGAAATGTATTAAGCTGATTAATGTACAGGTGTGTTTGAACTTCATGTCTGAAGGATACTAAGATTCAAATAAAGATGCTTGATTTCATATATTATGATTCTGCTCTCATATTGGGGGGGGGGGGGAGTAGTTAAAAAAAAATCTATAGCAACACTTTAATCTTTTAATTATTCTGTGTTTGTGTATCTGTATATACACACAGCTTTCAAGGCAGCACTGGCTGAGGCTGACTACCAGAGGAGAGAGTACATCAGAGTCAAAGAGGGTAAGAAATACAAAACATCATCCACTTTTAAGCTTGTAAGAGCTTTGTTCTTAATTTAGCCTGAGACCAGCACACCACTATGTTGCCTGGGAGACAACTAATGAGTGAGTATACAGGAGAGATGCAGACTATCTTAACGTGAACTGTGGCGCTGGTAACTTAAAACCACAGATCAGTTAATACAGCTTATAACCAAGTTCCTCGGATGTTTTGTAGAAGCTCATGTGCACTTTCAAGGCTTCCTTTCTTGTCTCTTTTCACTACAGGCCCCCACTTTAGTGAGTTTTTGTCGCTTCAGATTGGAGACGACTGCTCTGTCACTTTAGTCTGCAAGGTAAACACGGCCATGCTCAATTACTGAATATACATTCTGAACGAATGGGAGGCTGATTTTCCTGATTGCTGATTAGATATTTTATGGAGACTAAGTGCGAAATACCCCAGTGCTGTGTAATGATAAGGTCCAGGCAGATAATAACCACTCAGGCTTTTTCCCTGCCCTTGTTGGAATGAAGTATATTATCAAGAACATTTTAAAATTAAAGAGGCTGTTCATATGTTTCGAGACAGTTATGCAGACATCGGTTTAGCGCGTGTTTACCCCAGTTTAGTTTTTTTTAAGGTTGCTGAAAAATCTAAACAGCCTCAAGGTTTTTGGTTAAAACACAGGGTTTATGTTTTAATCCATGAAGTGGGTGAGAATAACTTCTTTAAGTAGATGAGGTACAGTTATGTGCAAACATTTGGACACCTCTGGAGGATGTGTTGATTTTTGTGAAGTGAAAAGGAGTGCACTCATCCCGCAGCACACAGACGCATAACCCTAAACAACCCGTTCTTCTCATGCTAATGCACTCTCACCATTTAGTTCATTAACTAAACAGTTAAACGTTAAAGTGTACTTTACTCTCCAATTAGTACTGTTTTTATATTCATAAAAGAAAAGCACCAGTGCATTAACATGTAACAGATTTGTTTTTGACTTTAATCTGTTTGCTGCAGGCTTTTGCTTTTTTTGCCTTTCGAAACTCTCATCTACAACTTTTTGTCTTTTTGATCTCGCTAACCCACCACTTACACAAAACTGTACATCCATCCCTGGCTGTTTGGATTTGCATTGTGTGATAAGTGCAAGAAAATGGGTGGTAATAATGATGCTTCTAATGGCAAAAGTAAAAATACTGGAAATGTTAAATAGCCTAAGTCATGAAAATGTGGTGAGGTGCATCACATCTAAATTCAGGATTAAGTAACTATTAGAGGAAATTTAATGCAAGCAGGTGACAGTCTTGTTTCACAAGGGACTATTCTGTGCTGTTAGGATTTGATGACGGAGCTACATAAAATTTCTTTTTGGAAAATATTAATATGCGTTTGTTTTTAACAGGTTGCAAACTTGAAGAAGGAATCTCAGTTTCACTGGTACAGAGAAGAGACTGAGATCATCCCTGACGTAAAGCCGGACCTCGGATCAGGAGTCTGTAAACTGCCAATTAAAGAGGTAAAAGCACATTGCGACACTAAAGACCATATTTTTCTTTACCGCAGCCGTCGTGTGCTGCGATTCGACGCATTTGCATTCATCACACTGTTTCTTCTCCAGTTTTCACTGAAGACAGCAGGAGTTTACAAAGCCACCATCAGTGATGACAGAGGAAAGGATATGAGCCAAATAAACATCTCTGGAAAAAGTAAACATATCTTTCTTTTTATTGGTTAATATTTCATTTTTTCCCCCTAGTTTATCTTACTGCTTAATTAAAATGAGAACTCGCTGTCTTTATAGTTGCCTTGTTGTCTTACTGAGAAAGTATAATTGTTTACCTATGGTGTTTGTATTAAAAAGACAACAAAAAAAAACAGCTTGAGAAGGGAAAATTACAAATTACATCTTGAATGACTAATACATTCAAATAGGTGCCAAGACTGTTAAAATTAGTCACACAGTCTCCATCAATTCCAAAAAGCAGCTCGGTCAAAAATATCATGTCTCTCTTTCATTCTATATGTCACTCGTTCAAATGTAGGCATTTTTGTCATTAGTTCAGTCCACTCCCTAAATAGGGCAGGCTGGCAGATTTCCAGCGTCTCAGTGTGATTCTACATTCTGTTGTTGTAGCCAATGGGACCCATAACTTCTTCCTTTCATTTAATCTAATAATGTCGGGTAACAAACTCAGAATATATAAAACTGGAGGCTCGGTCAACTGCAAGTGAAAAAGACTGACTCAATGAAATTATAATAGTTTCCCAGAATAACACATGCACTAAGGTGCCAGCTTCTTTCTACCATTCCCAGCAGATGTTCATGTCCCTCATTTTAAGTTTAGTGTGCTTGCTTGAGGTCCAGTTGGTACAATTAAAATAATAAATAACAAAAATAATAAACTCCTTCCTGAACATAAGCCACGTTGCTGCTGGCTACAATTGAAAATGCAGGTGTTTGTTCACTGTTTCAGTATGTTAGGCTGGGAAAACCACAAATTAACCAATATTCAGTTTGTACGTTTCTAAGTGTAAACAGGGATAATTACTGACAAGACATGGAGACATGTCTCTCTCTAGAAAAACAATGCAACCATGAAGTAGCAGATGCCCAGATTACTGAAGAAATGTGAACCTCTCCTTACTGAACTTCAAATGCAGCCACCAGAGAGCAGCAGCATGCCTTTCTACTCTCCTGGCTCTTCCCCTGACCCCATGTTCCTCTGCCTTTCTTCTAGTCTTTGACGATGCCATAAACAAGCTCAGCCAACTGGCTGGTAAGTCACTGCCTCTTACACACAGACACGCACACACCAATAATCTCACAGACAGACATCCATGTTAAAAAAAAACCCACTACAACACATCCACCAGCACCATCCTCTACCCACTGGAGGGATCCAGTTCAAATTATCTAAATTTAACATGACACCATCAAACCACAGTGATAAGAGATTTAGTAGATCCATCACCAGGCTGATATGGGTCTTGTTTTAAAAACCCTCCGCTGCCATACACACACACTTATCAGCGTGTGGCAGAAGTTGTCATGCTGGAAGCATTTGGCCATCGTGCCATCATGTGGTGAAATCACTTTAAAATTCCACTGCGCTGTCACAGTGACAGTGTGGAGGAGCATCTTACTCCTATTTTAAGAGACAGTCACTTGACAGCTCTGCAGCAACTGTTACAGCAGTGGTTGCAGAGGAGAAGAGGGTTCATTACTGTGATAATGGGAAACCATGGTGATGTGACCAGGTGGATGACACACTTGCACCCCTGTAATGTGCAGTGAGCGAAATCCGACATAGCCATGGTGTCGTCTAAAATGCCCTTTTAGGCATAACGGCTCAGTTAATAAAGCCTGTCATGGTGGAAGTGTTTTACTGAGTGCAAGCATACAAACAATCTGCTCTTTGCTTCATTAGCAGAATTTTCCTCCCCGTGCCGGACAAAAAGGGAATTTCAAAATAGACGCGACAAAAGGCTGAAAATGGAAGTTTGTTTTCATTCTATTAATTCATCTCTGCACGCAGCATCTTTCACAGCGTAGCGAGGTCGCGTTGTCCAGCAGCAGGAGGAAAACGTGGATTTTACTTTGATTTCAAACGTGCTCCCCACAACTTCTGTCACCTCCATTGCCTCCTCCAGGAGCCAGTGCAGCAGAGCTTGTGATAAACTGCACAGCAACAGGCATTCAGCTGCAGTGTCACATGAAGTATTACACCTCAGAGATGAACATCATCTGGTATCATGGGTAAGAAATTAGATTAACAATATAATTAACACCCCTCACAAATATAAACATAAAACCTAACAGTTGGAGTAAGAAGAAGAAGCTGAGGAATAAAGGAAGAAAACATGCATAGCTCCAGTATTTGTAGTAACTGTGGTTGTTTTTTTTTTTAAGTCCGCCTATAAAAATGAAGACCGCAAACACATTATTCTGGTTTAAACTGCCGGGAACGGCAAAAACAATAAGCCACTTAATAAAACTTCTGATAGCTATTGGCAAGTGGTTTCATTATCCTGGTTATTGCAGTAAAATTGCCCTGTTTTGTGACAGAAATCACACCCCTGTTGTTTTCGATAAAGAAGGAAGGCTTTTTCTGCACTTAAAAGCACTCCAGTTCACCCGAGAGATTATTAAATGAGGGCGATGGGTTCGTAAGAGAAAAGCAAGTGGACAGAACAATGAAGCAAAACGGAACAAAAATGATGAATTGGGATTTTTTTTCTTGACATCTCGTTGTCTTTCCTGTGAGTTTGTGTAAGCGCGACAGAACGGCGTAACATTAGCGAGGCATGTAAACATGATTTTCAATTACCTCACTCATTCACATAACACCACACGCACACACGCACGTGCACACACACACACACACTAACCTCTCTTTTCTTCTCCTCAGTGAGTCTAAACTCTCCCACAGTGACAAGATTGTGATTGGAGGAACCCCTACTATGGCAACAATGGAGGTATTATCGTCTCCTGTACAACGCTGAACAGTATACGCTTCTCAGGTGGCTCACACATCAGTAATTTTACGTTAATAAAGCACCTCCGACACTGGTGCTGCTGCTCATCTGTGTTGCTTGTGAAAGTCCTCAAAGTGTCTTTGCAGAGATGAGGAAACTTTGAGATAAATTAAAGGGATAATCACAAGGGAGAGGTAATGAATAAAAATGCTTTAAAATTCATTTAACTTGATTAATTAAGAAGCATTTCTTCCTATCTTTTTGTCAGAAAGCTTTATAATTGTAATTAGCTTACCTGTTAAATTAATCTCTTTTTAAATTATGGCTCAAAACACACAAAGAGGAAACAAACACTAAGACACTGAGCTGCTGCGCCTGCCGTCATGTGGCTGATCAGTTTATTGGCTGACTGATACACAGGTGGTTGAACCGACGGAGAAGGACAAGGGCAAGTACTCCATCGTGATCACTGACCCTGAAAACTCTCATAAACGAACACTGGACCTCAGCGGAGATGGTCAGTACTTTCCCTCTCTTATTTCCTTCACTCCAGAGTCAATTCCTCTTTTTTATTGATAACTCAGTAAAAAGCAGGTAGGAATAACACAGCCACTTGTTTTTATGGCTCTCTTTGTAGTCTCTCTGGTTATACTTCAGCTAGTCTGAGTATGAAACACTCATCCCCTCAGACCTGAAAATTGCCTCTAAAAAGTCTCCAGTTTTTCACTTTTAAAAAGAACTTGATGTCTGGGTAGCTTGGCTGCATGATAATTACATACATTTCAATGTGGACCAGATTATATACTCATCCTCTCATAGTTTACTTCAGAAATTGGCAGCTTTTTCACTTGTTTTTGTAGTCCAGTCCTTGTACCTGACCATTTTCATGGAATGTTTTGGTCTTTTCTATCTTTTGTTTTGATTTAAACCACTTAACACTGACCTATGAATAATTCAAGGATAAAAAGGCACCTAACTCAAGGGATGAACAAGTGTCGTGTCTACACATAACAGAAAGCTTAGCAAAGCCTTCAGAAAAACATAATTTGTTCCCATTTCTTTAGGTCAATCTATGATAGATGCCAGCAATAACACAGTTTGACAGGCATAAAATAGTATTTTCGCACCGACAGGGTGATTCCCAAAAGGTATTAGCTTAAAACCTGGCATATCTCGGCACGATGTGTGTGTCCTTCAAAAAAACAAACAAACAAAAAAAAAAACTAGACAATTAAAGGACAAAAGAAGAAATGGCTTTCTACAGCAGATGAACAGTATATGAAAGTCATATCTTTAAAGAAATAGGAAAACAAATCCAGCAAAGATCTGACAAAGGCCTTGACTTTTCACTTGATCATCTACTGCTCACCAAAGCCTCATCAGAAGCGATCTCAGTGGGAGGGTGGCTGTCATTTTGCCATGAAGGGAAACAGGTAAACAAACAAAAACCCAAATTACACAAGAACTGGACTGAAAAATCAGTGGCAACAGTTCTCATAGAGTGAATTTGGTTACATTTTTTTGTCAATATGTATAGCGGAGGTGAGTGCCTATAACCATTAGAAAAACATGGCGGACTGCATTTCAGCCAGTGGTGTTGAGGAGCTTGTCAAAAACGATGGAATTATGAAACCACAAAAGTACTGTCAAATTTTGAGCGCACCATGTAATACCATTTGGAAAATATCTGATTGGCAACAGCTTCATTTTTCAGCATGACAGTGAACTCAAACACGCTGCCAACGGAGTAAGAGCAGACCTGAATAGAAACACTGTGAGCCATGAATCGGCCTCCCCGGAGCCTGGACCTGAACATTGCTGAAGCAGTGTGGGGTCATCTCGACAGGGAATGAAACAAAAGGCAGCCAACATCAAAGAAGAGTTTTGAATGCCCTTCAAGAAATCTGAATAACTATTCCTGAAGACAAATTACAATAAAGCTTGCCTGAGAGAGTTCAGCCTGAAGGATAAAGGTGCTCACACCAAATACTGTTTGAATTGTACAAACTCAGTTTCTGCCGTTAAACACTGTATTTTGCTGTAGGCTTGCACAGGTTTCAATAAGGCAGCTCAAGACTTTTGCACAGCACTGTATGGAAAATTGTCCACTAAAACTCTCAAACTTTTCTGCTATAGTCTAAGTGTCAAAAACACAAGTGCATCGCTCCTGTGGTGCTTTACTGCATCACCCTCGTCTTCAAGCTATTCAATTTTCTTAGCAAAATATGTTCAATAGTCACCAGGAAAAGATGTTGTTTTTATTTATTTTTTTTATAAAGATTGAATTCTAGGTGTGTCTAAATTTAAAAATCAAGTAAATTGGCATGTGTTGTGACAGTGACTTTTTGTCTTTGTGTTTAACAGTATATGAGAAGGCCTTTGTAGAGTTCCAGAAACTAAAGTAAGACTGCATTCTCAAAGCTTTTTTTTTTTTTAACTTGTGCCTTTATGTGTCAGACTAGCTCTGCTAATGATGAATCACTGCTTCCTTCATATTTGCTTCATAACTGTGAGTTTGACACCTAATAGTTCAAAGTAATAATTTCCCAGGCTCGGCTGTGTTTATATACAGAAAACAATAGTCTTGTTTCCCTGCTTCAAATGATGTAAAGCACGAGGTTTTCTATAAATACATGTACATTTGACTCTCTAGTTCTGATTGTATTTGAATACTAAAACATCTACCAGAAATGTCATTAACATTTTTATCTCCACATTTCAAATGTAACCGGTGGATTCTTATCCTTCCTCTCTCTGCGTTGTGTATATATATTCAGGGCCGGACCACCGACGTATTTGGAG
>VOQJ01030211.1:62610-81683 GCA_015052665.1 Apistogramma diplotaenia
AGCAGCCAGGAATCAAACCGCCAACCTTCCGATTAGTAGGTGACCTGCACTGCCTCCTGAGCCAGAGCCACTCTGTTTAACGCCCATTTTGTTATACATTTTACACCGATAAAACAACATTTTTATCTCTAGAATATACTTCTTATTAGTTTATAATGGCCAGAAACCCATCAGTGTCATGCAGATCTAACAGTCATGAAAGCCTGCACGGGACACTAAATTGCGAAAATGAAGAGGCTGGCCATTACTGCTGAGGCTAAAATAGGTAAAGCATTGTGGCACCTAATTCCTTTTGGCGAAGTTGTAATTCAGAACTTCTACAGTAAGTTTAACAGGATGGATGCTGACTGATTTTTTTACAAGACTGTTTTTTACTCTAACTTAAAACTTTGACTAAGTGGGGAGGAAAAAAAACTCACTCTGGTCTGGTGATAGAAATAAGGAGAGTTACTGATATTCCTCCTATATTCCTCGGGAAGGAGGCTGTAAAATATCAACTTTACACACATCCCACCTCCTAAACGCCAGAAAAGGAATAAAAAATGAGAGAGGAGCTCTCAGTGTTGCTGTGTGAGTTTATGCGTAGATCTTATTTTCTTATATCCTAGATTCTAATCAAAGACATCTGGTGGAGCACTTATATAACATTGTGGAGGTAGCTACAGTGAGTTTCCAGTGTCTGCGATGTGTGAATGCCAGGTGATTATGACAGCTGCTTTAGTTACCGAGAGCTAAACAGGCTTCATCCACTTCTTGTTCTTTTAATGCACTCTCTCTATTCTTCTGCCTTTTTAATCTCTTACTCCCTCTGTCTCATTCTCTTCCACCTCCTCACTGTCAGCATATTTCCCTCGCTGTATAGGCATACTGAATTGATAATATTTGTTGAGCTTAAAGAGGGATTTTGTAGCTGCTCAAGCAGCCATGCAGCTGCTCCATACTCTGATGGAGTAAGTAAATGAATGTGGATGCTGCCGACTGCTGTAGCCAAAATATACACATTTTGTTACATTTATGGAAATAGGTTTCAGCGCAGTTTGGGAAGAAAAAAAAAAAAGGTTTAATTTTACCAGGACCCGAAGAACTGTTACATAAATTCACACAAAAAAAAAGACTCCACTGATCCAAACTTTATATGTTTAAATTGGTCTTTTAAAGCTATGCTCTGCAGCCAGTTTGCAAGTTTCTATTCACAATAAAATGATATTGGTAATACAGAAGGTTAGCTAAAATGTGATGGACATGCCTGGGGCACGATGGCTGTTTCCCTGATGTCTCAAAACTACAAAAGCTGATTGTCTGTCAGTCATGTCGTCGGTTATATCGGCATCAGTCCTAGCTTATAGCTCAGCAGTGAAAAAATATGTAGTATTGTACTTCTAAAGGATCTCAACTGGCATTAAGCACAGTACCTTGTGTCATTGAACTTTCCACTGATTTTCTGTAGCTGAGTGTGTCCCCAAATACTTAAAGAAGATATCTAACATTGCTTCACAGTTTCATGTATTTCCTCTGATTATTTTTACTGGCAGGCTAACAAACAAAAGGCTAAAGCAGTGACATTAAAAAAGGGAAAACTTACATATTAGCACATCTTTCAACAGTGCTGATGCCTTGTTTACTAAGGTAATGGTCTCAGATATGCAGAACATCGTTTGTGATATTAACTGCTCGTTTCTGTCGCTGCTGCTCATATTTAGTTGCGTTTCATGTGTTTTGTTCTGAACGCCGTGTCTTTGTCATCAAACCTGGTGATTATTTTTGTCTCCGTTTTCTTGCATTATTTTTTCTTTCTAATTGAAATGCACAGAGCTTTCAAAGTCACCTCTCTATTGAATGTGTGTTACTGAAAATCATAAAACTTATGAACATTGTTTGAACTTCCGCAGCGTTGCTTTCATGACCAACAGTTTCCGTCAGCATCAGAAATTTGAATCCGTCACAGTTTTCAGCTGCATTTACAGTGTCTGTGTACTTTGTGTAAGATAATGTTCTGAGAAATGCAAATTTTAAAAAGCTCTTTAAATCCGTTTTTAACTCAGATGAAATAATTAAAATAATGAACGTTTATTAACAGGTTTTCATCTAATGTACTTTGTGATGGCTTACACTATGCTGTCTGCCACTGCAAGAATTTGCTATAGGAAGTCATGGCTCAGTATGCATAATTTGTCGTTTGTACTTTAGCTAAATGAAGCTGTAGGAAAGAGGAATGAGATGTTAGACTGACAAAATGTGAGGGAACAAAAAGATCTTGAATAATATATAATAATACTCAAAAATTCAATAGTTGACCAGTGATTTAGTTTAGTGTGACTGCAACAGTGAAGAAACATTTACATTTACACCCCGTTCTATGAGTCAGGGCAGGATCACATAAAAGTCTCCAACAGAAGCAGAAAATGTCGCTCGTTGCTTGTTTTGTTTTTGAAAGTCAGTCCTTAGAGGGGTTTGAAAACGTAATAAATTTAGCGCCAACTTGGCAACACTGCAGTTACAATCCCAGTGGCTGAAGAAAAGCTAGTTAGAAATAAAGCTGGCTTCAGCCAATGAATTACATAGAAAATCTTTAGCTACAGTACTGTCAGGAAAACACTCTTCAATTGAAATGGCTTCATGCTGTTACCATTTAATTTATTCAACACTGCATCTGTGCCACTTCAAGTGTGTAATATGATTGTCACTTGACTGATGATTAGCTATCACTTTTGCAGATTTTGCCCTTTAGTCTTCGTTAACATAAAAGTGCTAATCCCGAATCATAACTAATTTTAGAATTTTTACATTTTAGAACAAATTTCTGATCATATTCAATTTGAATTACCTGATTAGAACTTCATCTTGAATCTCACAAATTTTGATGAACATTATCTACATTATCAAGCTAGTTTTAAAAAAATTGTAGATATTCAATGAATTTACATTAAAACCGTATATAATTTGGTATTTGGGTAATTCGGTTATTACACAATCAGAGCAGTTTCATAAAGAGTACCCCATATATATACCTACCACTATAATGCAAATACAAAGAATCATAGTATTGTAACAGAATACAACTGTGGGACACATAAGCAAACATAAACTGTATCACTAGGAAAGCAGTGTTGTGTGAGTCTAATGTGTGTGTTGCTTGTTTGTTTGAAACCAATGCCCCCTCTAAAGCTGGAACAAATACCTGCATCTTAGAAAATTCATTTTTACTGTCCTCTGTTTTCAGCTTGAGCCCCTGATACTTCTCGCAAAAGCTGAATCCAACTCAGTGAGCTACATCAGATGACAATCTCTCCCTTGTTAGATACCTGCTGCTGTCGGGCTCAAGAGTCAAAACTGTAAGCTGTGAAAACGTATTGATTGCTGTCAAACAGCCCAGACAGGAATAAAATTAGAATAACTTGAGAATATGCCCTCATATCTCATCACGTTATGACACACAGGATAGATTAAAGCTTCTATGGCTTCAGTAAATCCATTTATGTACTTTCCACACCCAGCTGCATATCACTGGGGTCAGAAGACTATCCCATTATACAGTCAACAAAATGCATGTAATCATCATGAAAGGCTGCTCGCCCATGACACAATGAACACAGAAATGAATGGCAACCTAGAAGCTGTCCTGTACATCCACCTGAAGGATGTGAAAGAGAACATGTAAAATCTACAAGGCTCACATATGATTTCATACCGTGACAGAATCAAATATTTGCTATGGCTTCAGACTGATGCATTTTTAATTTTCATTTCTTTTTTCGCCTTCAGTGCTACACCAAACTTTATATCAGCGAGTAACATTAGAGTAGCCAGCACAATATGAACACTGCTTGTGGGAAGGAACTATGTAGCATTTGTCCGGAAAAACATTCACCCCTTTTCACCCGTTTCAATTGATTGTTCAGCACGCTGAATTATTTTTGCCATTTTTGTGTCATTTTAGTTTTATTTTCACAAATAAAACTTTTTTATTACTTTTTACAGTTTATAAACAAAATGTCTACAGCTCAGATTCTCAGACGTGATCATGATTAGAAGGATGAGAATCTTTTCACTTACATAATGTTATCATAACCAGCAAAACTCAAGTACTACAATGATTTGCAAATCTTATAAACCCTTTTTTTTTCACAACAGGACACAGAAAACATCAGGTGTTTAAACTGAGAAAATGTGTCATTTTAATAAAAATAATAATTGCCTCGTCTTTTAACAACAGTCCACTGAGGAGACCAGTTGCTGGACGTGGATTCTAGCTTCTTAACAGTCATCTGTCTTCTTTGCCATGTTTTTCATTTCATGATGTGTTAAATATGTTCAGCTGGTGAAAGGTCTGGACTGCAGGAGGACCAGTCCAGTGCCCAGTCTCCTCTAATACCAAGCCACACTTTTGTAATAGATGCTGTATGTAGTTTAGCATTAACTTGCTGAAATAGATGAAAAAAAATGCCACCTGGATGGGCACATCTGTTGCTCTAAAACTTTCAGCTCCTCTCCAGATGTGCAAGCTGCCAATTCCAAAAGGCACTAATGCACCACCACCATCAGAGACGCCGGCTTTTGAGTGCTAATAACAAGCTGGATGAGCTTTCTCCTCTTCGGTCCAGAGGATGCAGCCTCCATATTTTCTAAACAGAATCTAAAATTTTTATTTGTCGGACCACAGAACTGTCATCAGCTTTAGCCCTGAGGAGATGCTGGTGTTTATAGATCATGTTCACAAATGGCTTTTTCTTTGCATGATGACGCGTTAACCTGTGTTTTTGTGTGGCACGTGGTGAACTGTGTGCACAGACTATGATTTCTGGAACCGTTCCTGAGCCCATGCAGTGATTTCCCCGACGGGGTCATAACTGTTTTTAATGGTTACTGAGGGTCTGAAAATCATGGGCATCCAATACTGATTTTCAACCTTATCCCTTTCGGAGATATTCTGAATATTTTCAGATAGTCTGAAATTCTTTCACACTTTCTAGATAGCTTATGTATTTATTTATGTATTTATTTATTTATGTATTTATTTTTGCAGATTGGTGAACCTTTACCCAAAGTGCCCAAAGATAGAATATAAAATTTTTAAAATTTTATTTTAAACTTTTTATGTTTGACAGGTCAATGTGAGGTGGTTTACCAAACAAAGAAACAAACAAACAAACAAACAAAGAAAAAAACAAAGAAAGAAACAAACAAACAAACAAACAAACAAACAAACAGTGTTGCACAATACTGTAACTAACAGCATGATCTGTGTGCTAAAGTTGAGATTAAACTATTGTATTTTAGGACTGAAACATTAAAACAGAGCCAAAATCAAAGAACTGGAAGAAACGGAAACCAAGTACAAGGAGATCCTGAGGAAAAAAAACAAATGGTCAAAATGTAACAGGGATATAGGTGTTTGATACAGTATAGCACCTGAAAGGGCTCAGCAAGAGAACATGGCACTTATGAAGCTCTGTTGGTCTCATTCTATTGTGATGGACTTCTACACTCTTACAAAACCAAAAATCTGACACCTTAGGTCATAATAACCTCTACAGATCCCTGGGTACTACACACACACACACACACACACACACACCACTCTCGAAGTTGATGGAATCGATTTTACACAGCTCTAATCCAACTTATTAGAGCTGCCAACTTTTAATGACCCATTCACCTACAGTAGCTGAGATCCTGTTCTTCTTGTGTCTTTGTACGAACCTTTTTAACCTTTTAACATCTATACTTGAACTGTGTCCACTATGTAATGAGCATCAGCGTTGAATCAGCAGCTCCTGAAATGGATTCAACTTTTGATGGGCAGAAATGCATGGTTCCCACAGGATGAATCCTTCATTATTTTCCCCCCATCGTGAGGTTTTATGTGGAATGTCTTGACAACTGGATTGCTGCACAAATAGATCCATTGATGATAAATTGTAATAAATGTTGTGATCCCTCTTACCTGGCACAGCCAATTTTGGATTTATGAAAAAAAAAATCTATCAGCCTCACTGTGTGTCTAGTGAGGATCATCATGAGCATGTTAGCACTTGCTGTAGGCATCGCTCTCCTTTAACATATGTACAACACCACAGGGCCGCTTGCATACCCAGCCTTTTTGCTCCATTGTTTTTCCAGTGTCTCCAATGAAAGTGCACACACACACACTATACATATCATGTTCATTTTCTATGGTACAGCTGTTTAGGTCATTTATTCCCAAGTCAAAGCTGTGTGAGTGACTGCCTGCATCTTTGTTCCCCTAATTTGCTGCCATGCTGCATATCCACCACCATTGTTCAGACAACCTGACAGACAAACCCGACCAGAGAGGAGCAGGCAGAGACAGAGGAGAGCAGGAGAGTACAGTAAGATGAGAGGAGACTCTGGGGGCATTTGCCCGACAGGAATCTTGACTTTTCCATTCCTCGTCTTTCAGACTCACAAACACACAGAAACAGGAAGAGGAAAACAGGGGAAATGATTCACTCGTGCTGCCAACTGTGAATGGTGCCAAAATGATAATCATGCCCAAATCCCTGCAATGATGCCAAAATCCATTGCCACTTCCTATTTTAGGCTATTGGCCAATACAATAAGTACATAATAGCATTTCAGTGTTTCCCCAAGATATATATTTTTGGCAGTTTGATAAGCCCCCTGAAACAGCATTTAGATGTGATACTAAAACTCTCCATTGAAACCAATAATAATGAAATTCTGTGACAGCAAACCACGTGGTGATAGAGTTCTCCTGTTAAATCAACAACTGTCTGCCAAGGATTAAACCCAGAGCAGCGAGTGCTCTAATCTGTGATGTTATCGAGGGACAGATGCTGGAGCTCCCGTCCTGATAATGAGTTACAGACTGGCTCACTCTTGTTTACAGTTTTTCACAGTCACTTTAAACCTCCCAAGACTGTATGACATTACAGATGTACCTGAGGAAATAAAGGCTTCACGGATGACAATCGTGCCGGAGTGACAGTGATGACAAAACTAAAATTGGTAGCACTATTTCGTTTGTGTAGTATTTTAAATTAAACGACTGTCAAATTATTTCACTGTTTAATTTTCATTTGGATTGTTTGTTTGCTTTTTTGGGTGTGCTTGTTTATTTTTTGCATTTAGAGATTTTATAATTTGTCTGAGTGACATCATCGACTATAGTGGCGTGTAAATTATAGATATAAAATTGTTTTCTTTTTCTCTTTTAAAAATGTTGTCCTATTAAAAAAATAAAATCAACAAACAGAAAAACCACACTGTTAGGTGAAGAAATGATGATAGACATGATAATTCCTGACACACATTAGCCCCACTCGAGGTGGGGGGGGGGCGACTCTTTCTGAAATTTCCACCTTGCTCATTATATTTCTTCCTATTCACATTCTGCCAAAAACTAATTTGTGATATCTGGTTACTCAGATTATATACTCTGCATTCTGATGATAACTGAGCAGAATTGAGGGCAATTAAGAGATTTACATTTTAAAAACACATCTAGTCTAACAGCACGAGACATACAAGATTTACACAAGGCACCAGCTATAGGTGACCATCACTGCAAGTTCATAACACTCAAAAATTACAACTTAGAGAATACAACTTTATCAAACACTACAAATCCACATGACACATTTGGGCTAGAAACATTTACAGTATGACCTTTGCGGGCTACAACTGAAAAAACAGACTCACATGCACTCACCTGTCATCACTGTAAACAGTGTTTGTTCTCTTCAAGGGGGGGTGGGGGCGGGACGGGACGTGAACACAACAACATAATGCTCTGAACTGGGACTGGATACCAGGCAGGTAAGGGACTAAATTAAGTCCCTTCAGTATTTGAGAATTTTCCAATATGAAAATGGAAGCTATAAACCCCCTATGTTATCTTTGTAATTATGATTTAGGATCACTTCTATTTCTGCACAGATACAACGGGCGAATATCAGTATTTACCATTATTGGGCTTTTCTATGGCATTTGCTGGTCACACTGGTGTTTGCGTGTTCTGTCACACCAGCGTTGCTCTGGTAAAATATTCAAAGATTGCATCATGAAGTGCTGAAAGATTCTCCTGCTACAAATGGGGAAAACGAATGCAGGCGAGAACAGATAAATGCTGAAGACATGAAGAAATGGTTAGAGAGAGTTCACAGCAAGATTGAGGAAGAGAAATAAGTAATGAGGCAACCTACTTAAGCCAGGTTACTGTGACAATGTGAGTCTTACTTTGCCTCTCCGCTCTCTTTTCAATGTCACGTCTTCATTTTGCGGTGTTGTTACTGACAACGTGCACATTAACAATAATGAGCTTATAAAAATTAGGTCAAGCAACACGATTTCCAAACAAAAGAGATTGGGGTAAAGTGACATCATCTGAAATGTGAGGACCGTTACTTATGGTGAAAGGCAGAAGTAATACAGATCCGGTGAAGTGAAATAAATGCGTACAGTACACATCGGCGTGTGGAGCCATTTGTGCATGAGGGATGGGGCGCATAAGCCGTGCATGTGGGAAATGTGAGCACGTCTCCTTTTCTCTTCCACTCTCTTCCAACAGACAGAAACCAGTTTTGAGCTATCAGATCAATTTAATAAAACAACCAAAATGACCACGTGTCTCCCAAAGTCCACATGTGTTCAGAAGCATCCGAAACAGCGGTGGGAAATAAATCCTGGATGAAAATAAAACAATACTAAAGATACCTTAAAGCCCAATTAGGCAGGAGAGAAGCACAGAATACATTAAATCCCATGTTTCCTGAGGGTAAACGATCCACAGATCCTGCTGAAATGTCACCATTGCTTTCTTAAAAGTATGCTGTAGTTTTTATGTCTAAATATTTTTTCCCTCTTCCTCTCTCTCCAAAAAACCTGTCGAGCTGTATTTGTGGAAAGTGAGAAAGATTTCCATAAATATACTGAGGGTGGCAACAAAAGTCTCACATTTCAAATCATGACTGATAACAGCTTCTTATTAATTAATAAGTCGGATAGTACATCTCATATTTTTAATCTCATATCACAACATTTCTTTTAAGCCAATAGCAGGCTTTATTAGAGGATGTCAGGATTTTGAATTCCCACAGTATTTAGTAGCTTGAGGTGGTCCTATCAGAAAGTAATTGTCTTCATGTCACTGATTTGTGTTTTAGCCGGTGGAGAAAAGCCCGACTCCTTGGTAATAATTAGCTCCCTTGTGTTTGGTTGATTGAGTGTGACCTCCTTGCAGGTATCTTTCTGAAAATAACCGACTAGCATAAATATGTAAAACCGATGGGGTTTGTGAGGTTCCTTGCACAGGGTAGTGGATTACAGAAGACATTCCTTTACAGTTGAGACAATGCAAGGCTGCACGGACTGAGCTGCTTATTGTATGCAACAGTCCTGCGCATACTACTGAACTAAGCATGTGAAGCATCTGTGAAAAAAATTAAATGTGCTGATCATCCACAAAGGCTAGATTATGGAAAAAACTCTAATCCTGCCTTAAAGACTCTTAAGTTTCAATCCTGATGTGAGAGTGATGTGGATTTTTCTCCTCCAAATGATACTTTGGACAGATGATATCATAATTGCACACTCCTTAACTTAATGTGTCCATAAGCCAGTTACATTCAACCATAAACAACAATCACAATAATGATCAAGTTCAGGCACATTTAGCAGCCTATTGTCACGGCGATACAATTAACTCGACTTAGCTTAAAATCTGCAAATTACCAATACAGCAGCATCAAGCAGCAAAAGAGCACAGAGGACAAAGACTGCAGATCGCAAATGACTCGACATCCAACACGCCTGAGTCATAACGCAGCACCAAGGACAGCGGCAGCAAGTTTACAGAGCAGATGAAAGCAGCTACATGGAGACTGAAGTCATTTGCAAGTGGAGAAAAACAACCAAGTCACACTGACCCACCTCAGGCCTTCCACTCATTTCTAAAGCATGCCTCATTGCTATCAAGTGCCAGTGTTCACAGTTACAACAGTTCACCAATGGGAAATACATTTCAAGTCAGCCTGCATTTGAACTCCACGAATTGTCCCAACATGATGGCTTTGCATTGGCCAACATTAGATGTGAGGTTTCCTGAGAGGGCAGTGGCATTACTTACCCAGTGGCTCATGGGTCAAAGAGATTATACTCACCTTGCATATGCTCACTCAGATCAAGTCCTTGTTTCTTGCCTAAAGGAACCCAAAAAAGCTACCAGTTTAAGTTTTGGCAGGTTTACAAGCCTGGTGAGCTTGGCAGTTGCCCCCTGAGGCTTCTATGTGCAAATAAAACAGCTGTAAATTATACAAATACAATTTTCACCAGAAGGGACAGAGGCTGAAGTGATGGGGATCCAAATCCCTTCCCCAGAGTACAGTACTGGACACACAAATGGGTCTTTTTCTCCACAGGGCAGACAAACTACCTGACTAAAGCAGCTGATTCGTGTAAACATTTGAGCCATGAGGAGGCTGCATACCAAACGAAAGCAGCTTTATTATATATTCATATAATTCTAGATAAGTTGTTCATTTTAGGTACAGAAGCTTGCATACGATTTAGCAGATGCCTACAACTGAAAGCTGGATAGAGAATGGGATGGCTGAAGTTGACAGGTTTACAGCTTTTTTAGCAATCTACCCTTTCCTCCAACAGCCCTCAAGCTATCAGCCTCTCACTGGCTACAAATGTCAACAAGATTCTTGACAAGCTGTCTCCGGTTTTGACCAAACACAAACTTGTTGTAGCAGACATCTGCAATATAAAAAAAAAAAAATGCAGGAATCAACACTGACTAAAATCTTTTTTAAACAGTTTGTCCAAAAGCTCAGTACCATCTGCTTAACGCCCACCATTTCTTATATTTTCCCGGTACGATCCCCCAGTCTGTACGGATGGATGAGGGAAAACATTTTGGTCACATTTATTGCCACCTGAATGGTGACGTTTCCTCCACAGTCATTTCCTTTCTCAGCAGTCTGTGGCTGGGAAGAGAGCATTTATATGGCTCAGCGTGTGATGTTTGCAGGTACTGTATTATGGTTAATTTCACTGCCATATCTCAATGGTCTGCATACATTGTTTTCTTAATATTATATAGCATGACATCACCTTACTTCACATATGTTGACACTAATCGATTAAAGTGCTTTAAAATCTAAACTCTGCATGATTCTGTACTAAAATGCATATAAACTGAGACCTTACCTTTAACTGTTTGCAGTTACAGTTTTCAGTCTCAGGAAACTTCAACAAGAGCTGCACACCAGGACAGTTAGAGTGGAGTAGAAACACCTGCGAGCTCTTTGCAGAGATCTTCTGTGGAGTTTGTTTGGGCTTTTCCCGGGGCACCGAAACACAGAGACTTGAAATAAAGCTTTGGTCGTCACAAAACTCTTTCTTTGTCAAGACTGGGTAAATATGTCAAGGTAATTTTAAAAATGTGCTCCTTTATTTTTATTTTTTACTCTCAGGTTGATTCATGAGAGAACTTGTGAAGTGTTGCAAAAAACCTTTTGTTAAAAAACAAAGCAAACATACTTTTACATCCATGATAAACTTTATTTAAATGCTTTTTAGGCAACTGATTGAAATGTTCATCACTGGATGACAGATTTTCCGTGGCTGATCATGTTGTGCATGACATATGTTGCACGGCCAGCACAATGGTGCACGGTGGCCTCACAGCAAGTAGGTCCTGGGTTTGAATCCACCGTCTGTGTCTGTGCAGATGTTCTCCCTGTGCCAGTGTGGCTTTTCTTGCACGTTGGCTTAATTAATTGTTCTTATTTGGCCACAGGAGTGAATGGTTGTTTGTCCCTGTGTGCCCTGCGCTAGACTGACAACCTTTAGCTCAATGACAGCTGGGATAGGCTCCAGTCCTCCCAAACCCCTGAACAGAGAAATGGATGAGTAGCATTGTGTGCATACTTTCTTGCACTAAGGGCAAATTAATTTATTCACCATTTGGATGTATAGCAGCTTTCTATGGTTTTAGCAGAATTGGCCCACACAACAAAGGTGTGAAACTCTCTGAACATGCTAATAAGCACGAATTCATAATTTAAAAGATTTTTCCATCAGTAACAGTTTGAGTTTTCCTGCTCCAGCTGGACTTCTTTGTAATGTTTTAATTGCACTTAATTGTTTGCTTTTATTAGCCATTCAGTTTATTGCTCCATGCATTTTTATTTCTCTCTTCTTGTACAGTACCAAAAGTTTGGACACACTTATCCAATGATATGACTGGATGAGTGTGTCCAAACTTTTAATTGGTGCTGAATGTTCTTTTCTAGTCTTTAATTAATTTAATAAATTGTAACCTTGGTTTTTGAGTTGTTGTCTAAATAAAGTTTCAGCTGTTTGATCTGATCGTGGTTTCAACCATCCACCTGCTGCTTCTGAGTGCTCTCTTCTCATTGAACGTCCCATCAGTCACTGACTTAATCTCATTACTTGTATATTGTGTATGTTCACTTTCACAGTAGTTTCTAACCTACCTGTAGCCATGGAAACAGTCTAGAAGTGGAAAGTTTTATTAATAACCAACCATCAATAAGTGACATAATCCATTCCAACCCCTGGTGTTAATAACCAGTTAACTGACATTTGCATACTTTACACATCCTTTACCAGTGCAAACAAAGGCAAACAAACCTCTTCTTTAACACACTCTAAAATTTACTTATGGATTATCACTGTCAACAAATCAGTGCTGAGATTATCCTTAATAAAATGACAGATTTGTACTGTAGGTGTTTTCTTATTTTCAGCACAAAGGACAGCGATAATAAGTGACTGATAATAAAAGCTAAATAATAAGATAAGGTTAGAGTAAAACCCGAGTTCCTGGTTGCGATGCATTTTTCATGTCTCCTAGATATCAGTCATTACATTGACTTGATTAGTGTATAAACTAAGCTTCCACTTCAAACAGGAAGTTGTGTTTCATTACATGGTTGTGACATGCTTTTGTAAAAAGAAAAAGTCCTCAGATGAGGACATTGGGCTTATTTTATAAGAATAACACAACAACGTTAACAAAGTATAAAACAGAGTGAACAGATTGAAGTAAAAAGTACAGCAAAGTCAAAATGTAATGTCGCCATAATCTTTATCCATCAATCAACACCGCACGAGGACATGGGAATCAAGATCAGGATATAAGGGTAAATATTTTTGGCAAATATATTCATAAAATCAAGGAAATCTCATACAAAAACAAAAGCATTGAAACAATAATTTATGACTGCAGAGGCCCCTTTTGTTTTCAGTCTTCTCAGGAAGCCTCAACAGGATCTGCACACCTGGGCGATCGGGTTGCAGCAGAGGCTCTGTGAAGTGCAAACTTCAGGTCTTTGCAGAGACTTTCTGCTGAGTTTAAGTTTGGGTTTTGCCTGCGGCACTGAAAAGCAGTCAGACTTGCTCCAAAGCCACTCCAGCGTTCTGTTTCTGTTTGTTTGTTTTATGGTGCCTCTTCAGGCCAGATGCTTTTTTCATTTTTGTCCTTGAAGAGTCCTTTAAATTCAGCTTGTCAAACTCCAAGCAGGCCGTGATGCACTGTTATATTATGGCTTTTCCAGCTTTACTCTACTGAGGTTCTTGTGTTCAGACCAGATAGCTTCCCTGGGGAGGTCAGTCACACTGGACCTATTGCCAGCAATATTCACAAGCTTTTCTCAGTCCTCCTATACCAGTTCCCATCTCCAGATGCTGACAAAAACAAGCCAGCAGCCACACATCACCCCAAACGTGCCCTCATTCACCGGCTTCCAAATTCAGAATTCATTTTAAATTTTTTATTTATTACATATAAAGTCCTGCGTGGCCAGGCTCCTGCTGAGGCCTTATTCCAGCAGTCAGCCTCTTCAATCACCTAATCAGGGTCTTTTAACAGTTCCACACTCTTCAGTCTCTCAGTTCAATCAGTGGTTTGTTTGAAATGACGGCTGAAAACAAAGTTTTGTGGGTTAGCTTTTCCTTCATCCTCACTCATTATTTTTGGCTCTAGTTCTCACCGAATAAGTGTATGTTAGAGTGTGAAATGACTGTTTTTTGACTGCTTGCATGTACAATTGTCTAATGTATGTTTGAAACTGTTAAGCTAAATTGTTTTAACAACTGCTAAACAAATAAAGTTATTATTTCTGTCTCCAGTAGATGTAATGCTGCCAAGACGGTCATCCATCTTGTCGCTGCAGAGGGCTTCAGATTGACCGCGGGGTTCTTGGTCATGTCCCCGGTCGAAGCCTTTCTTGCTTTGTTACTCAGATTTCAAACTCCTTCCATTACACCGTTATTGAGGCCACTGTACTCCTGGGAACACTCAAAGCTTTAGAAATTGTTTTATACCCCAGCTTGGGTCTGTGTCTCACTGCAATTTTATTGCAGAGGTCTGCAGAGAATTACTTGGACTTCATCGCTCGGTTTTTGTCCTGACATGAATCAATACACAGGAATGTGCCTTTTTAAAGCTATGTCCAATCAGTGCAATTTGCCACAGGAGCACTCTAATCAAATTCGAGGCACATATTTTCAGGATAGTTAAAGCAGACATGATGCGCCTGGCAACATTCTGTTGTGGTTCAGATAAATAATGTGCACAAAATTGTTTGAACGCTTTCAAAATTGAGCAATTAGTCCTGTGCTACGAGCTCGCATTTGAGTGCATTTTTCCACGTGTCCATCCAGAAAACTAACCCCAACATCTACCAAGTACGAGTCATCTAAGCTGGAAAACTGGGGCACTGGGAGGAAACCCAAAAGGCATGCAAACTCCACACAGACGTCCACAAAAAACACGGGGACTCAATGTGTGTTATTGTATCAAAACTTTATTCTCAAATAATGTCATCAAAATAGCTGATAGATAAACTGTGTGTCTCTTTAACAGCAGGTTGTGAGGCTGAAATCGCTTACTGTTATTTAACCCTTCATAACATCCCATTGCATTTCTCCTTTGTTATCTCCAAGGAGGACAGGAAAAATCCATTTTAAGGTACGTGTTCAGATCAGGAGCCCCCAAAACTGTTGCCAATTTGCTAATGAAGCTAGAGCCTAAATTTGCCACATGTTCATTTTCCACCCTAAACCGAGAGCATTTAAGGAAGGAGAACTAGATCTCTCCTCATTCAGACAAACGTAAGGTCAGATTTTAGGCCGTAAAGGGGTCAAGTCTTCCAAAAATCTTTTGTGCCTGTGAAAGTCATCCCACACAGTCACACAGGGCTGCTGTTACACAAGAACGCTGTTGTTTAGGAAGTATCGTTTCAAACCATCAGTACCGTCAATGACATTATGACACAAAACATCTGGTGTCGATTTTTCGTTCAGTGTGTACGTGTCTAAAATCCAATTTAAAGAATAAAATAGCAGTTCTCCGGCAGCTTTTATTGCACCGCTGCCACATAAGAAGCCATACAAAACTGTTGAATGTATCACTGCATCGTGTACCATATCATCGCAATGAACGCTTTGAAAACTTTAATGCTCAGAAGAAAGACACACTGTGCTGGCTCCAAGCTGCAAATCTGTTTTATACACTGAATAACATATTTTGCAGGTGTGACTCAGAGATATGCGTCTCTTCGCTATGAATACAATTAATGCTGGGTCCCACGAGGTTCTGTTCCTGTGTAAAAGCAGCCACGATGGACAAAAGAGATCTTAATATTTGATACTCAGTTTGAACCATAGATTTTTTTTACATGGTGTGTAACAGTAAAAACATTGACTGTAATGAACAAGATCTTTTTTTTTTTGTACCTACTTCATTAATCATAAAAAGTACAGCATGTTTAATAATTTGTTTTGGTTTTTTTGTTTTCTTTTCTTTTTTTACAAATTCTCCATAAAAAATAGATTTCTGTACAAAAATGTTTTTTTTTCTTTTGCACCTACTTCAAGTTCAGCAGCACATGATGATGGTGAGAGAGGACAGAGATGAAAATGTATTATGATGCATAAAACAGTAACACTGATGAATGCAACTTCCTGGCAACGACCTGACAAATCTCAGCATATTTCTACCATTTGGAAGATGGAAAAAAAAAGAAGATGTTTCAGTAGTGATGCTTTATGTTTATGTGTTGCAGAGAATGCACTAATACATGTGGGGGCCACACAGCCATGTGCTGGCAATGGCAATTCATTTTCCTTTGGGTTAAATGGTGGCTCTTAAATGATATTCAGTCCACAGCAGGTGGATTTCAGCTCTAATATTAACATACAGCATGAGAAGTTTGTTCTTACCAAACTGTTTCAAACACGATGAAGAGTACTGGCAATGGAAACTAATCTATACTTGATACTAAGCTTCATTTAAACTGTACTTAATTAGATTACCAGAAAAAGTGAAAACAAAAGCTATCCAGATATTTACACTACGTGTCTGTACGGAAGACAAAGATTGTCTGAGAAAAGACAAACCGAGCAAGGTCAAATTTCCATCTGGCAATCAGATTCCAGCAGTGATTTTATTTGTTTTGTTTCAAAGCTCATTGGTTTTTTTTTGGGCTCCTTCTTTCATGAAGGTCTGCTGACAACAGCACTTTAGAGGAAGTGAGGGACAAACTTCTCCCCGAGCTGTGAGAAGTTAGGAAAACTGAAGATGTAAAAATAAATAATAAAAATTCTACTTTAAAAAAAAGAAAAAAATGGAGGAAAAAACCCCTCGAGTGAAGAGAACATTATCCAAATTTTCAAGGCATCTTCGTGTTCAGCTGAATTTTTGCTCAGCTCATTTTAAAAAGGTTGAGTGATAGAGAATAGCAGCACTGCTTTTAATCCTTTTTTAAAGTCACTGTAAGCTGTCATGTGCACAGCTAAGGCTGCTTTTCTCCCCGGTGTCTTCCTTTGGCAGGGCACCGGGGAGAAAAGCAGCCTTAGCTTTTCCAAACAAGGATTTTACCACCTTTGTTACAAGGTTTCATTCTATCGATTTCAGATAAATCACTTTCAGCCATGGCTTCATTATATGACCCACTGCATCACCACCATGCCCATATATATTATTAATTACAGTAATGAGAAAAGGACTAATTTATTTTTATTTAAATGGAATCATGGGAGGTGCCCTTTTCCCTCATTTTGATCTTTCACATTAATTTAATGTTAATTAAGAATTAATTATCTCCTCATGTCTCTTTGACTTTTAACTGGACTCAATGGGAATCTATTTTTGTCACCATATTGAGGAACTTTGGTTGAAATATATATTTTACATAATTACTGTGCTTGGTTGTAAACTTCAGCACTGTCCACACCACCTCCGTGACGCAGAACATTTCTAGTCTAAATATATCAGAAGGAGTTGGAGAACTAACCTTCACAAACTTGTAAATATACACTTACCACTCTGCGCGTATGAGCACAGGGAAAACCAATGAATGAAAACAGTTCCTGAAAGAAACAGCAATCCGAATGGGAGCAGACGCCTGCAAAGACGAAGCCGACTGCTGGAGAAACCTTGAAGGTTTAGTGGAGATCAGACGTTCATGTGAGGCCCCAGAAACATCAGAACTTGAGAATCCTGCTGCAATTTTAATATCTGCACTTTGTATTTGGCTGAACTTCTGTGGGTCTGTCCACCCACCCAGGTTCTGCTGTGACATACCAAAATAGAGACAACGCGGAGTCTGGCTTTTCTCTTTCAGGCACACGAGGAGAGCAGATCTCTGTCATTAATTGTTAAAAACGAGACCTTTTATTACGGCGGCGGAAACCTTGGAGCTGCTAATTTTCAGGCTCTATTATGCACTCTTGACTCCATAGGAAATCTCAACTGAATTAATTAAATCAATTAAAATAGAGTCGCGGGGCGCATTCTAACGATAAAAAGAGAGGCGGCTCACGAGGTGCGAGCAGACGCTCTATTGTTGTTTACAGAAGTCTCGTTTCTTCCTGCGACGAGACTTTGAATGTGTGTCTTCAGACTTGTTGTTATTGCTATTATTTTAGCCACCGCACACATCTGCATATTCTTCATTTTGTCTGCATCACACTGGCACTATTTTCAGCGTTCCGACCATGACCCTGATAATATAAATGACAGGCTGACAATGCATATAATTCCTCCGTACATAATGATTATTGTTTCAGGGCATTTCTTTTCCAGCATTCAGGTTGGGTGTATAGTCACATTCAATTACCGGAGCTGCAAATGTAAATATAAACCCTCTATTTGCTGTTAATTTATTCTCTCTTATCTCATAACAGGTGGATGTGACAACCTCCTCATGCTGAATGGTTTATTTTTTAATTGCTGCATTTGGGTTATAGCGAAAAATCTATAAATTTCAGTGAAATCAGCCTTTGCCAGACTCACTATAAAATCTTTATATAAAGAATATATAAAATCTTGCTTTTTTTCATTATCACCATTGGACACTGAGTGACAGGTTTGTGGTGTGTAACGGTAACAACATGGAAAACATAAGTGAAATAGAATTTTGGACGGCAAAATGAAATCATGCGCGTTAAAACAAATGCCTGATGTAGAGAAACAATGACACGATGCTGTGCATGAAGTGGGAAACAGGGAACAGACACTGAAAGAGACGATAAAAGCAGTAACATCTGTGATTTAAACCAAGTGCAGCATCTTTCGAAAAATAAAAATATTTTTTTTAGAGGACACTGCGAGAAATAACAAGCTTGGTAAGTGACTTGAAACGACTAAATCTTCTTGGATCCTGGAAACTGATTAGTGCTAGAACAGTGTTTTGATTTAAAGTACCGGGAAATTAGGCCAACTGGGGGGTCACACTCGCTAAGCTTGTGTATTTGTTGCAGTGGGGTTCCAGCATTGATGAGCAGGACGTAACTTACTCTCTGCACACGAGGTATTTCTCAAACAATGGAGGGGCTCAGGGGACGACAACTATCGACAACAATAATTGTGCATGTTGTCTTCATGCTGTATCTTTTTGTCCTCTGTGTTAAATGACCAATTCTCAACACACAAAGGCTGTGCGCTCTTTAAAAAGGTGTGTTCGAACAAGATAATGTGCATCAGATATTCGATGTGTTGAAATGATGCATGATAACGTGAGGCAAAAGGGGGGGGGGGGGCCTTTACACACCTT
>VOQJ01030213.1:0-10068 GCA_015052665.1 Apistogramma diplotaenia
TTATTGCTGTGGGAAAGAAACTGTTCTTGAGTCTGTTTGTTCTGGCTTTGATGCACCTGTAGCGCCTGCCAGAGGGCAGCAGGTCAAACAGGTCAAAGCCAGGGTGTGAGCTGTCCTTGATGATGTTCTTGGCTCTGCTGAGACAGCGGGAGGTGTAGATGTCCATCAGGGAGGGGAGAGGGCAGCCAACGATCCTCTGTGCTGTCTTGACTACCCTCTGAAGCCTCTCTCTGTCTGCCTGAGTGCAGCTGCCGTACCATACTGTGATACAGTACGTCAGCAGGCTCTCGATGGATGAGCGGTACAAGGTCAGCAGCAGGTTTGAGTCCAGCAGCAGGTTTGAGTCTTTTAGATATTGACTGTGTCACACACTGCTGAAGCCTTTTAATTCAGCTGGTTTTTAAAATTGTAAATATATTTAGTATTTCTGAGGTTATTAAACAAGTTTTCTACTGCATTTGAACACTTGAAGCACTTTCTTACTGCATGCCTCATTCACACAAATATTTATACAAGCACTTTTTTTTAATACCCAACATAACATTCACACTCCAATGGATGCATCAACTCACGGTTCAGTATCCTGCCTGAGGATATTTTGACACGCACACTTTCTGACAGGTAGACGACCTGCTCTACCTCCTGAGCCACTTTGTTTCATTATATGTTTTCATGCCTATTATAATTTTGCAATTTGCACAGTACAGCACGTTGGTCAAACTCTGTTACTTTAATATAAAGTGCTTTCAAATAATGAAAAAAAGACCAGATTTTACATGACTGCCTTTCACTTTTCCTGCAACACTTTTACTGCTCAGCCATACTGCCCCAGCTGAGACGGCTGAATAGCCTCATGTTGGTAAGATCACAGGCAGAAACTTTGTCCACAGATCCTGTTTTCAGAACAAACAGGCCTACAGCCCCACACACAATACTCCTTTCCTCTTCTGCAGGTCTGATCACTCTGAGAGCCTGCAACACTCCTGCTGCTCAAGATCCTGATCCTCCCATTTCCACTGGCAAGGATTCAAACTGAGCACGCTCTGAACTGACCTGAGGTTTGGCCATATCATCAGGACAGGCTGGCAGCTCTGCTATGACTGTTTGGTCGTCTTTAGGAGGTAGGCAACAATAGATATAAACACAATGCAGGCACGAATACAGCCTGATGAAGTCAAACTAAATGCCGGCTTCTACACTCACTAGATTAAGGCAAATCTGAGAACAGACATGTGGCTGCATAATCAGAAGTGACAAGAAGCAGCAGCAGCAGCACTGATGACCTTAAATATAATGCCTCTGAGGATTTTGAAGCTCTGAATGAGGAATAAAAGGCTCAAGGTTACCGTCCAGGACAGATAAGGTGCTGTCAGAGATGATGAATCTAGTGGATTACTGCAACACTATCCATCCATCCATCCTCTTCCGCTTATCCAATTCAGGGTCCCAGGGGCCGAAGCCAATCCCAGCTATCAAGGGTCAAAAGGCATGGCATGACTTCCTTCAGGTGGGAAGAGTTATACTGCAGATGTTAGTCTGAAATCACCACTTCCTATGAGTGTGGTGTAGATTGTTAGAACCACAGTGGTCCCTCTAGCATGCATGGGTATGATCCATACCTGCTGCCCAGGCTGAAGGGGAGGCAGGCTCCGAGTGAGACGTCTGGTTGAAGATGTGCTCTTGGCACAGGTCCAGAGCTGCATTCTTTCGTCCCGTCTCCCCATCAGGCCACTGTGGTTGAAGCTGTACTGGGGACACTGGGACTGGTGTCCCAATTCTCACAAAAAAAAGTAGCTGAGCTGGAGAGCTGCCATAGGCCGATGGTAAGGCCCTGTGGGCCAATAGAGCTTTATGGAAATCCCCATCCTTTTCCAGGAGGGATTTCACAGTCCGGGCAGGCCGTTCATCCTCCCGTTTGGTGCAGGGATAAAATTGTGGCATGAGAATTGAAAGCCACTGACTGTGAAAAGCACTTTGGGACATCTGTATGTTTTGAATGCAGCTTTCAACCTTGCAATCATGTGTTTTGCTGTTCACTCCTCACCTGGAAGCACCTCAATGTATTAGGAGAAGCAGTCGATTAAGATGAAGTCATTCAGATTCTTTCACTGAAGCAAATCATCTCCAACCCTCTGCCACAGTGTTGAGGGATCATTTGTGAGCGAGGGCTCAACTGGGGTTTGGGCCTCATGGGCACAGATCTCACATCCCTCGACCATGTACTGCATCTGTAGTGTGAAGCCTGGCCACCAGATCACCTCCCTTGCTCTAGTACGGTATTTGATATCTTGGTGTCCTTGGTGAAATTTCTAGAATAGATGTCAGTGTTATGAGTCTTCCCACTTTCATGAGCAGTCCTCCTCCTTCATCTAAGTAAGACCTTTCTGACCAGTAAAGTGACTCGTGCACCTCTTTCCTGTATTACGGCCAGCCATTTATAATCTATTGCCTGAGATATTGTTAATGTGTTAAACCTGCTTTATCTGTGTGGCCGTCAGACTGTCCACCACACTGTCAATATAAGCCCCACATTCCTTTTCCAGGTCCTGCTTGGCCTCAGTAGCAGTGGCAGTCAGAGGTGCCCTGACAGGGCAGCCGCTTTAATCAGGTTTTTATCTGGAATGATATTGAAATTGAAACACAGCAGCCTCAGTTTAAGGCTTGTGGTCAGTCTGTATAATGAAGTCCACTCAAGTATCTCACTCGCAGGCGCTCGCATGCCCGTGTCATGGGTTTAACCTCTTGTTTTGATTTGTGCAAATCTTGATTCAGTTTGGGTCAGGCTTCCGGGGATAAAGACGACTGGTCTCCCCTCACCATCTATGTGCTTTTGTGTCAGGACTCTTCCCAGTCCAGGAACCATCAGCTGACACCATGGTGACTCTTTGGCCAGTACTGTGCTAACACAGTCTCTAAGCTAAGCTTTTTTGGAAAGTTTTCCTTTGGGGTGCTTCCCACGTCAAGCCGTTATCAGCCTCCTACAGCCCGTCGATCAGCTTTTTAAACTTTGGCAGGTGTGGCAAAAATGTTCTGTTCAAAGTTAGTCATACCCAAAAAGTGTCGGACATCCGTCACATCCGGCATGCCGAGAACTGCTTTTATTTTAATCACTGTCCACCTTCATGCTATGTGGGTTGAAGACATGTACCTCGCTCAGGAAAAACCAGCACTTCTCATTCAGAGTCATTAAGCTCTGGCTCTCTGAAATTTGCACGATGAGGGTTCAACGCGTGACCCCGTTCTGTGTGATCTCGTCCAGTGGCAAGAACATCATCTGCGTGACAGAGAACTCCATGTGTCCCAACCACAAGCAGAGAAATCCTCTTCCTCAAGTCTTCTGGGGCTGAAGTTATTAACAACCTTCTGGTGTAATAAAGGTGCTCAGCAACATGGAGTCTTTGTTTAGTGGCATTTGCCAGGAACCTGTTGTTGCATTACGTTTTGTAAAGACTTTTGCTTCCTCAAGCTTAACCAGTGTCTCAGTGACTGCTGGCAGAACATATCTTTCTCTGATGACACACTGAAGCATATTTTTCCTGATGTTTTTACAATGGAAACTATTCCTGTGCACCATTCACTTGGCTGCTCAACACAAAGCTATAACTCCCACCTTTTACATCTGATCCAGCTCTTCTTTCACTTTTGGTCAGAGTGGGATAGCCACATGCTTTGGTACGGAGAGGTCATAGGGTGTTGCTATATCTTTGAGTTTAACCATCCAGAGTCGAACGACAAATGACATCACTGATTTAAGACGACACAGCAGCAGAATGCTGCCTCGCTAGTTCTATGCTTCAACTGGTGTCAAAAGTATGGAATTCAAACTATAGTCTAGTTTTTAATTTGTGTTGCTAGGCCAAGTGAAACCATGATAAACTTATGATAAATAACGTACGGCGTGCTCTTTCCTGAATACGTCACTTTGATGTGTGTTTGGCGCAGGAAGAAACAGTAAAAACAGGACATTCACAAGCAGAAAATTCCTGTGAGCAAAAACCTTCACCAAAACATGGCATCCCGTTTTTCTACTGGTGGAAAAGTGCAAATCAACCAATCAAAAAAAACAGATGGCAATGTGTGGCATTTGGAGCAACAGGTGAAAGTTGTGGGATAAAGTGAGAGCTATATCGACATTAAGGACAACGCCAAGAGTGTCAGAGGGCAGAGGAAGACGAAATTCAAGGGCCAAAGAAACACCGAGGCCTTTTCTCCCGGCCAGGAGTGGAACATAAGGGTTGACCTTGACAGGCAGCTTCACTTCCCCTCTGAGATCACCTTCATATCCCTCTGTCTCGACATAGTAGTGTGGTCCACAAAGGCAAAGTCTGTGCACCTCACTGAGGTCACAGTACCATTGGAGGTGGAGACTGAGGCTGTCTTTGAGTGCAAGAAAGGCAAATATGAAGAGCTGGCTGCTGAGTGTCGGGAAGCAGGCTGGAAGACGGCATCTGTCCAGTGGAGGTTGGATGCTGGGGCTTTGTGGGGCTATCAGCCTCTTGAGGGATGAAGGAGTGAACGGAAGAAGGCTTTTGGCTATTAATAAGAAGGAAGGACAGGCGCTGGGGAAACAAATAACCCAAACAATGGCCACGAGGTGAACATCCTATAAGAGGCGTCACTGCTCCGCCACCAGGAGACCAGGAGTAAAGAAGCGGCACAATGAATGATGGCACCTGGCTGATGACCTTGCAGCTGACCCACAGGTACTAGCGGTGGTGCCATACCGTGACCTAACATCACAGTATATTAACATAAATGCATTTAACCTGCATAAACCTTTAATACTTTTACAATAAAAGAAGGCAGCTGTTTTCTACTCTAAACCCCTCTGTACCCTATATGCCAGCACCAAACAGAATCTAGTGGCTCGCCCTGGAAAGTATTAGAGCATTAGGCTAGCTTAGCAGTTTCTGTGCTTCACATCAACACAATTTATTTACTTGAGACTTGCAATTCAACACGTCTGTTTTTTTCTATTTAATTCTATTAAAAGGAGATTTCAATTACTGACCACATTCAGTCACTTTGATTTGCTGGTCTATGTTAAAAGTGCTGCTGCAGTAGACAATAAATCCAAATCAGCTTTGTTAAAGAAATGGGGCTGGGAGTCTTTTATTTGCCTGAGTGTCTCCTGGCTCGCAGACTTTTCTGGGCAATGCCCCCAAATGTCCACCCACAATTAAATGCTGTGCCAGTGGAAATTTCCTGGTGTCAGTGCAGCACAGAACTCTTTGCAGCACCAAATCTTCATGACCTTAGCAACCATGCTGAGCACAGCCTCTCTGGGTCCCTTTAAAGCATCCAAATTGTGCTCAATTTACAAACACTGTGGGTTTTTTCTTTTTGGATAATCTGTCTGCCTGTCTCTCTGTCTGTCTGTGAAAGGATTAAAAGAGTGTGCACCCCCTCCTATCTCATAATCCAGGCCTGTGCATACTCAGAGTGTTAGTGACAGAGCTAGAGTGATCGTTTGTAAAGAACAGTCAAAATGGCATATATGCAAGCTGAGATTTGCTCTGCTTGTACTGAAAATACTGATCTTAGTCTCTCCATAATATAGCTAGGGTCACTATCCAATCAAAATGAAATAGTTCTTCTTTTTTCTTCTGACATTTTTTAAAATATTAGGTTCTTCTCTGTCCTCGTTTAATTGAAAGCAGTCACAGCCCTGAGGTCTAAAATGCAATGTTATTTATGGATCTGTAAGTTTTTAGCATCACAAAGATGGCTCTTTTCTGAGTTCCTCAACAGGAGTGGAGTTTCAGCACATTCACCCCAAATTCTGAATGGGAATGTGCAATTCTCAGTCAGTGAACCTGCAAAAGCCACAAAGCTACAGCTCAAACTCTGCAGGCCTCAGTTAACATGTTAGATATTAAGGCTCAAAACTACAAAAACATTGAACTATTCTGGTTTGCCTAGAAGAGTTGCCAGGAGAACCCCTCTTCTCTCTACAAAAAGAAGATGGCAGCATGGTTTAAGTTTGCAAAGTTGCATCTGAACAAACCACATGACGTCTGTGATGGACACAAAGACTCAACTGGAGATGTGTGGCCATAATGCACAGCACCATGTTTGGCATATTAGCATATAGCAGCAAAATCAACCCGACTGAAATGCTGTGGTGGGATCTTAAGAGAACTGTACATAAATTTCCATAAACCTCTATGAACTAAAGCAATGCTGGAAAGAAGAGTGTGCCAAAACTCCTGCATAATAATGTGAGAGACTGAAAGTCACACAGAAAACAATTGCTCCAAGTTATTGCTGCTAAAGAACACCTTTTCAGATGACTGTAGATTCTCTGCTGAAGAAATACATTTTAGACAAGCAACCTGTTAAGCTATAACGACGTCCTATTTTATGATGGAACAAAACAGATTCTCAGCCAGCAGAGGGATAGCGAAACAAAACTTCACTTGCACTGAGGGACTCCCGGCTACAAAGCGTCTGTGTCCAATTCTGTTAGGGAACGGCCACATGGCAAATAACTCACCCCTCAACTTGCTTACCAGAGACATGCACGTGAGTCCCCGTCAGCTTGCATCTATGTCTTGATCGATATTAACCCTGCTTTTAAGAGCTACGGTCAGCTCCTTTCACTTCCCTACAGCCAGGATGAGCACAGCCAGTTGATTTCTAGCACCAGTAGGCCTGGAAGGTTTTGGCTGAGCACAGTTTGCATAACCTTTGATAAAAAGGAGTTCATTGAACTCAAGTAGCTCTCTGCTTGTGCCTGGAGGGAAGCCATGGAGTGTGCAAACTTAGACTGGATCTTGTGATTGCTCACACAGCAGAGTCCAGTCACTGTGCAAACATACCAAGTCTCCTTTACAGTGTCCTCCTCCTGCTGTTCTCCCAGTAACAGCGATTACAACAATACCATTACTGGTTTTAGACTGTGCCTGACGCAGTTTGCTCTGGGTGTGGTGAAGCTCTATAGACGGCTTAAGGAATACTGTTTTTTTCTCCCCATGCAACATTAAACAAACAGCTTACCAACCTCCATCTTCATCTACCTACGACGGAACAAAGAGAGAACCAAGGAGGTTCAAACCTTAATGCCCAATTCCTTGCAGCATATTTTCTGCTGGGAAACCTTGGCAGGTCACATCCACAAACACCAGAAACATTACTCGTGATATCTTTCACTATCAAAATCTGAAAAAAAGTTATTTTTTTAAATGCTGTAGGTACTGTTGCCAGCATTTGTATTGAGGCTGCAATTCTTCTGAACTTGAACCTACAAGTGTTGCAAGATCCATCCTTACAAACAAAAAGGATAACCATAAACACAGGAACAACTACATATGGCACAACAAAAACTACATGTGCAGCTTTACCCCCAAATGTTGATCCGAAAAGCTGATCAACTGATTATTTAACCAGTTAACCATTACCATTATTTTGTAGAAAGCTGGTTTTGCCATTGTGAACTATGTTCCAGAGGCTAAAATGATTGTAATGGCTAGTGTTTTACAAATGCTAAAGCTAACATAATCCAATCCAATCTGCTCTGCAGAACAGGAAACTATTATTGCATGGTGCACGCAATAATAGGGTTAAATAAACCGTCTGTCAACACTGTCAGTGATGTAAAACAACTGGGGGTACACATTAGCTCGCTACTGCTAATGGCCCCGCTTGCTAGCAAACCGTCATGATAATGATCCATACCGGTAGCTAATAGCTTAAGTTCTCAACCCGGCAAAGCCCCGGGCAGTCAACCAGTAGCTAGAGCCATGAATATGTATCGCTTTGTAAATAACTGCACATAAATAACTTGAGT
Organism: Apistogramma diplotaenia; assembly: GCA_015052665.1. Classification (NCBI taxonomy): domain Eukaryota; kingdom Metazoa; phylum Chordata; class Actinopteri; order Cichliformes; family Cichlidae; genus Apistogramma; species Apistogramma diplotaenia. The sequence continues at coordinate 7,790 of VOQJ01030213.1, forward strand.
TTGTTATATAATATTACACTACGGCATATTTCTAACTAACTACACAACTCATTCTCTTTCTATTAGTTTCCTTACAGATATAATGCGTTTTGGGGTCAACTTGAAAGAAAGGCTGAAAACTGAGGTCAAAGGTCAAATGTGCCAGGATATTTGCATGCAAACTATAATGTGATATTTAGCAATCCACATATACCAGCATAATTTCCGGAATGTTGCCAATCCAAAGCAAGGCAGCAGAATTTTAAACACAGTTTTAAAGATGAAAAACCGGTTTAAAACATCTCATCTTTGACCAGGTCAAAGGTCAAATGTGACATGATATTCTTACACTTGTAAGAATGATAGTTTCTAAGTCCTAAGGATTTTTTGTCAATTTTTGACCAATAAATCATTAAGTTGACCTTGAAGACTTTGGTGGATATGAGTTAAATTTTAACGGACTGTTAACATGATCCCAACAAAGTTTGATCAGAATTCATTCAAGGCTGTTCGAGCTCATGCTTGCAGACAGAATGACACGTAGCCAAATGCTTATTCGTTGTTTGTATCTTGTCTTGTGGTTAAACTTACAAATATTATTGTATTATAAAACTTTAACTATGTACGTGCATCTCAGGCTGCATACAGATTCTACTCATGAATCCAGGTCTAAAGCAGGGTTTAAGCTTTCCGCTTCTGCAAGCTCTTAACATTTAAAAAAAAAACTTCTCAGGTCAGGAATAAATTTGTGAATTAACTTTTAAATCAAACAAGGTTATCTTATTTAATTTCTTCAGCAGCTTTAATGTTAGTTGATTGTTGTTTTCCACTTTTGTGAACCCTGCATGGCTCTGTTATTACTTGGACTTACATGGCACTGACAGTAAACCATCTCCTACACTGCCAAACACGAAACAAAGCAGTACTCTGGTATGCTGCATGAATCTATTTTTTAAATGGTCTCTTTGTTTGCAATGTGCACCAAATCAGACGCACAAGGTCTTTATAAGAAAAAAAAATAGGGTCATAATTATTTTCAGATGAAAATAAACTACTTAATTAATAGTCGCATTTGATCTTAATCTGTTTCAGTAACCAGTCTGCCTTCAGGTATGATGAGTGAGTACAGGTGCACTGTGTGGTTGTACTCACTCATTCTCCAGCAGGGTCATGCACACCACCTCCTTGACCCCCGGGTTGTTGGCCTTATCGCAGGAGCAGCCCTGCAGGTTCCAGGTGGCCACGCGTACCACGGGCTTCCCGTCCCGCAGCCCTGACGGGCGCTCCACGATCGGCCGCACAGAGATGATCTGGGTCGGGCCTCCGGGTGGGAGGTCCAGGTCTTCGCTCCTGAGACTGAAAGAAGTCGGGCTTGGGTGACACTTGGTAGTGCAGGTGAGCCCTCCGTTTGTGTTGGTGGAGGGTGCCCTGGAGCGCTCCACGAACACTTGGAAGCGGATTTTGTCGAGCAGGGAGCTGTTGATGTTATTCACCCTCACCAGGTCCTCGATGCTTTTAAACGGGCCGTGCTCCGTGCGATAGGACACGATGTTCTTGGCAATCTTTTCCGTGATACCCCGAATGCTCATGAGCTGCGCCGGGGTTGCGGTGTTAATATTCACACCGGTATAGGACTGGGAATCCAGGTCTTTACGCAGTGAGGACGGAGAATGCTGGGAAGAACTGGTCCTGCTGGAAACGCATATTTCCAGTTTGATCACCTCTAGTTTGGTGGCCCCGACCCCGCTCACTAATGCCAGGTCCTCCACCTTTTTAAATCCACCTATACAGTCCCGGTACTCCACAATATTCTGCGCAACCGTGCGGTTAACTCCCGGCAGAGTCATGAGCTCCTCCTCGGTGGCGGTGTTAATATTCAGCCTCTCCTGGTTCACCAGAATGTGGCTGAAGTTGCACGCAGCACTGAATTTGCGCTTGCCGCAGCTGAAGTCAGTGGGGTCTTTGGGTATGGAGCGGTGGCAGCCCAGACTCCCACCCATGGCTCCTGCGGGGCTAGAATCGGTGCGGCGGACAGGCGAAGGGCCACGGCAAGGTAATGTTCTGAAACACGACAAACAGGTGACTAAGGTTTACACGTCCGAGCGCGGGCGCATAGTAGCCTTCATTAAAAAGATAATATTGCACATACGCACCACACAAGAGCTGCTGTGGGTCCCGGTGTTACGCTGCACATAGCAGTTCTCTGTGCGTCCTGAGCGGCAGATAAGCGTGCGGTAAACTTTGCCCCCCGGTGCTACGCAGCGTGATCGGCCACAGGTCGGCCTCCACACACTCTTCTG
>VOQJ01030221.1:26929-38674 GCA_015052665.1 Apistogramma diplotaenia
GTGTTTTGTTTTTTTTTTTTTTTCCTTTTTAACCCGAATGGTGTTTTACTGTGAATTGGATTGTTTTAGGGAAAAGCCACTTGTTCCAAACTCTGCAGCTGAACTTCTATATTTAGCTGGTTTGAGTGCGATTGCAGGAATACGTGGAGCGTTTGTGGACAGCGAGAGTAGTAGCACCAGCCACCAGGTGGCCATCCTAATGGCTATACACTCTGCCACCCTGCCCATCACTTCTTTTCCTCACTTTTAAAAAGAGGCTGCCGGGCATGCATTTGATATGTTAAAGGTAGACGGCTGAAGAGTGCTGACTTTGCATAGTACTCTAAAGATAGAGGAGGATATATGGAGGTAGTGAGAAAGGGAGGGGAGGTGGTAAAGAGATGCTGAACTCTCCCTCTCGTCTCCTGGAAGCAGGCCAAGTGTGGGCCTTCAGAAGGCTTGTTAATGATGCAGTGTTGCCAAGTGGCAGATTTTTAAAAGCTGCTTGCCATAAATCTTGCTCTCTATCTGAGCGTACATGTCAGCACAGGCACTGACAGGTGCCATGTGGCGACAAGTGCCATCGTCAACACCCATCTCCCTCATATTACCCACCCATCCCCCGTCCCCCTCCCTGAGTATCACACAGTCCAGTGGCACAGTATAAATAACACGTTGAGATACTGCGAGAGCGCTGGAACAGTGCAGAATTTGTCTCCAGGTCGTCTAATAATGAAAAGTTTTCCAAGCGTCCCTCAAATTTGGCAGCAATTTCCTCCTCTGCTCAGGTGTCAGCAATGAGGTGTGTGTTGGAATGCAGTGAGCATGTTTGTCCGTATGAGCGCATGAATAATCCATCTGTGTTGTGTGCATGTGTTTCCAAAAAGAGCCCGAGGTACAACCAGTTCCTGCCCTCCTGGGAAAAACGATCAAGTTTGGGAGAGCCATCAAGTTTTGCAGTACACTGAGCAGCTCAGTCAATATTTCCACAGTTAGCGGGAGTGACTCACACAGGTTTACTTTCTGGAGCATCATATTTTAAGCTGGCAGAAAAGCTGATGTACCCTCTCACCACAATACACCTCTTTCTTTTTTTTTTGCCATTATAATATTGCATGCACCATGACGACGCCTCGTTTTACAAGGAAGAAAATGAGCATGTGATTCTCTCTACTCATGAGCAAGTAAATAGATTTTCGGCTTGTCACCGTGGATGGTGGGTCGGTCTTTAATAATAGATGCATTTAAAGCAAAAGCAGTCTTTAAATTTTCACAGAATGTTTTCACATGAAAACAAAACTCGTAAGGAATAAAATAGGTGGGCATTTAACTCACTCACTTATGATGCCTAATCTCGGCCAGAGTTAAATGTGTGCAACTGACATCACTGATCCCACAGCTTCATAGAAGCAACTTTGTTCCTAAAAAAAAGCAAACTTCTGTTACCATTTTAGTCCATTTTAGTCCATTTAATCTGTATAGCACATTTAAAGCAACAGAAGTTTACCCAAAGTGTTTCCCAGGCAAACACATTTATATTCCTTAAGGATATAAGGTGAAGGAAGTTTAACGTAGCCGGGCTATCTTTCTTTAACTGGCTTGACAAAACCTAAGAGCCCACTGGGAGATATCACAACAGTGGTTATGATCTTTCTTTAAGCTGGGCTTTCTGCTTCAGGGTCCGTGCATGCTCACATAAAAGGGGGACATTTCACGCATCACATGCCTCTTCAGCACATAATGACATAATGATCTCTATGAGTTGTGTCTACTCCAATCAGGGACATTATCAAATGATGATGATAAAATGGTGATTAAGAATCAATAAAGTGTACTTAAAAAAAATAACAGTAAACTGTAACACTGCTGCAAAGTTAAACTAGAGGTTAATGACTAGACTGGTCACTAATGTTTAATATATTTATTTTAATGCTGAGTGCGCTTTCAGTGCAGCTGTTTCTTTCTAATGTGACAGCTGTAGATTAAAGCTCTCAGACTTTAAGTTAGATACATTTAAACATCAAAGGTTGCTGTCCAATAGCCTAATGAAGGAGTCATGGCCATCACTTCAGTTTGTCGCCAGATCAAAGTCATATTAATTTGATGGAATAAATATTCTTGGCGATACATTTTTAAACGAATCCAAATCTAAACTAATTCTAAAAAGAGAAAATACCAGCAGTGTAAAGATTAGAACCAATTAACTAACCAAATATATAAAATTAGCACAAAAAGTAAGGAGATGTGTGATTGGTCAGTTACTGCTTTGTTGTAACGATACAGTACTTCTGGGCAATAAATGTTACTCGTTTGGAAAGCCTGCTTATTTCCCTTTAAATGGAGCCACATGCATTTGTGGGTTGCGCAGCAGAGTTGAGTATTTGGGTTGTGCCCATGAAAAATCTTACCAATGCAGAACAGCTTATTCTGTGATTGACTATTGTACCACAGGTGGTGGCAATTAGGCTTGGATGTGAACTGCAGAGATATTGAGATGAGATTCTGCAGCCAGTGGCAATCCCATATCTCCACAGTCTGAGACCGAACTCTATCCTCCAAGATGACATCGCTTGCCCTCTAGAGTGGGGTTTATCAGAGACTACCTCCACAATTTGGCAGTAAAGAGGATGCAATGACCTGCCTGCAGTCCTGACCTCAACCTCAATGAACACTGGTGGGATCAGCATGCTGTTTGTGCCAGAATGACCAACACAGCCAGGGTGGCTGACTTGTGGCAAATGCTGGTTGAAGAATGGGATGCCATCCCATATCAGTGTGTGAACAGGCTGCTGACCAGCATTGGGAGGAGGTGCCAGGCTGTTGTGGCTGTGTGTGTTTCTTTCACATGATACTGCAGCCTCTTTTTGTTAAATGAATAATTTGTTAAATTGCCAGCATGTCTTGTTTCTTCATACTTCAATCATCCAATCCAATAAACAACACCAAACAAGAGTCAATAGCAGAATAAACTGTTTGGCAGTGCCAGAGAAGATTTGGCACCATTTAAGGGGTAAATAAACAGGCTTTCCAACAGTATAAGATTTATTGCCAGAAAGCATTGTTACAAAACAAAAAAAAAGCGATACAGGTAGCTTACTTTTTGTGCTACGTTCATATATATATACACTTTCTGTATCGCCAACTAAATACATAAATACCAAAACTCTGAACATAGCCTGACCAGACCAGGTTACGTGTTCAGCATAACCTGGTGAAAGGAGAGCAAGCTCAAATAGTTAACCCGTCACCGCTTTAATACCAAATCCACCTATATCGTTGCTGAAATGTGCACTTTGCGACCATTCAAATGGTTTCAGAAGGCTGAGTGATTGCACTTCAAAGCCAGCATGTGTTTATTATGGTGATTTCAGTCACGATCTTGCAGGAAGCTTGGAAGTCACTGTTTTGTGTGGAAAAATGTGGAAAAACGCCGTCATGTGTTTCAAATGTGTCGCTGACCCCTCGGGAAGATATATAAAAGTCAAAAGTGTGCGTGGAACCGCTAGCAAGCTAGCAGCAAGACCTTCTTGACAGTCATGGTCAAACGTTACCTTTTTATTGAAACGCTTGATTTCGTAATACATAATGTCAAAATTCATGCACGGCACAAGTAAATACAGTTATTTACCAGTTTAGCATATCCTATTAATGCCATACCATGAAAACAGTTCAATATAATCTCACTTTAATCTCAGTTCTGTTCTTTTTAGCAAAATGCAGCCAAAAATCGAATAATGATCTAGGAAATGGTCAAGAGGAAGTTTCAGGGCAGAGCTCTCTGTAAACTCACAGTTTAGCATTTATTTAGCATTTACGTTTAACAAATTTAATGTGGTACAAGTAAGTTTGAGTCTACCTCTGCACAGAGTTAAAGCATCTGTCTTCTACTGCTTACAGGCTTATGCTACAGTAAGCTAACGTTATCGCCTCCTGGGTCCCCAAATATGCCTGCTGTTGAGCAAATAAGCAAATTTGGCAACTTTTTCATATCAATTTCACTCTGCTAATAGAGTTCTGCCTTAAACTAAGCTGTATGATTGGCTACATGTAAATAAAGCCATATACGATCTATTTGCTGAGATCCTATATGCTCTAGTTCTAATTCTAATAGCAGCTCTAGAGTTTATACATGCCGTTCTTCCAAGCTGCATGCATACTACAAATATACTGGGATATAAAAAGTATGTTAAAGGGCATTAACATGCAACCAGCAGCATCCTCCGTAAATGAGAACATAAACCCACGATAAGTGTCAGACTGTGTGGAGTTTTTGATAGAAAGGCAGCTGAGAAATGGCTCACTCCTTTACCTCGTCCTCTCTCTCTTTTGCTCTCACTCCCTCTTCAATCTCTGTAATGCAGAGAAGAGCCCTGAGATCTTTTTTTTGTGCAGACACAAGCAAAAAGCTGCATTAAGAAGACATCGGACATTGGTGAAGTACGCTGATGAAGAAAATGAGGGAAGAAAAATGGGAAAGAATGACTCTGCTTCACCTTTAGAAAGACAGCTCTGTGAATGCAGGCATCCTTATATAACAGAGTCTTAAACAGTAACATTAGCGCTACTAGTCTAAGCTCCTGAGATTAGCACTACTAAGGTGTTTAATATTTATATAAAAGATCATTCTGATTGCCAGGGAATCACATAATGGCGTTTTGTCACGATAATTTCAGAGTTATGGCGTCAGTGTCGAATAGACAGAAAGCAAGGTCCAGTTTGAAATTCCAGGATGTGTTTAGCAGTTAGTTTGTGCTTTGTTTGCAAACACTTTTTACCTTTATTCTTATTTAGGTGCTAAAATTGCAGGGTTAGGGTGAAGAGAACATCGTGTTTTGGATTCAAATATTAAAAACATTAACCCCACACACAGCAGCACCATGCTTATGGCTGCATAATGAGGGGGACTGGTATCATTAAAGCGGCTGCATTAAGGCATCAGCGCCAAAGTATCTGCCATGCTGGGAATGAGGACCGTCTCCTCTTTATACTTTTTTTTTCCAATATCTGGAAGCTGGCTCGAAACTGGCAAAAGAAAGCAATGCAATGCATGTGGTAACAATGCTATGTGGATGGTGGGTGTTTGTCTATCAATGCATGTGCATGAGTGTGGGTGCACATACTGTATGTACAAGTAGGCATATAGGTGAATCAGTATTTCTGAGTCACTCGCCCTGCCTTGTATTGTTGGGGGACGCGTGGGAGCGATTCACCATTGTGCCTCCGTATCTCTGTTGCCAGCTTGGCTGTCCCTTCACTGCTGATCTGTGAGATTTAGAATTGCTCCCAGAGTGCTTTTCTAATCTTTCCTCGTTCTCCTTTCAGGAGAAATGTAACCTGCAGTCAGGGTATTTCCCTTTGGTGCCTTCATACATGTTTACTGGCTTTAATGCACTTTAAAAGTAATAGATTGAGATGTTTGTCCAGAGTGTGACCAGCGTTACGTTGTTTCCCTTTTTATTTATGTTAAACTTGCCACTAACTTCCATTCTTTCCTAATTTGATTTAAGTAGTGAAGTCCTGTGCTGTGTCAGATGTCAGTGCAGCAGATTTTTTTTAATAAGCTTGTTAATTTCATTAAAATAGAGCTTGAGGGATTTCTGGGAAGAGGTGCTTGACATCTCACAAGCATCACAACCCTGGGCTTCAGTCTGCGCTGTAAGTGGTCTGCCAGCTCATAAAAAATACATTCGACAGTGGGCAGTCTGCTGATGAGAGGCACTTTCTTCTGTCTCTGTTTGCCTGACGTCCAATTAGCTTTGAGAAACAAGCTAACCCGTAGCTGCCATTTAGCCCAAAACCACCAACAGCGCCTCCAAGATATCGAGACATGACATAATGAATGCAATCAACAATAATTAGGGGGAATGATAGGCTCTCACTTTGAGGCGTCATTAAGAAGGAAAGGCTGGTGCTGCACTGCCAGTGACCTCTACCTTTTTAAACACTCCCTACCATCAGGGAAACGGACCCCCCGCTGCGTCATAATCTTTCATGTAAGACATTTCACTAAACTGGGAGATTATTAAAGGGACTCAGCACAACAATGAAAATATTACTAATAACATTTTTTTTGATAGAGCTGTAGAAGCTGCTGTTGATATTGCTTCTTTCAGGTTTAATTAGGATTATTTAAGAAGCACAGGCATGTAGTTGCTTGTAAGCCTAGTTCAGCTTAAATGTGGTAAAAATAAAATAAATAAGTGATTTTGATTGAAACATACAGTATAAATGACAGCATTGTGCCTTTCCTCTTACTGTAATAGAAGAGACTGATTTCTCAAAGTTGCCTGAATGCAAAGTGAGGTTGATTTTGGAGGATATCTACTAGGGGTGGGCGATATGGATAAAAACTGTATCACGATATAAGTACTTCATATTGGTCGATATCGATAATTATTGAATTTTTTTTGACCTATTTAAAATAAGGACTAGTAGAAAAATATGCTACATTTAAACATTTTATTTCAACATTATTTAAACATTTATTTATTTCTAATTTAACCTTCCTCAGAAATGGCAACACAGCCATGAAAAACACTGTGCCTATCCTTATATATATATTAGCACTAGGCACTGATGTGGAACACCTTTCCATACTGTAGTGATCTGTTGCTGCAGTCTTGCAACAGTAGATGGTTGCTAATGAACTCCGCTGTGCTCCAAAGGGTGGGATCAGCTAAGGTGGTAAAACAAGTTAGTCGTATTGCCGGTCTGGGGGGGGGGGGTGACAGTCCTGCACAATTTGCAGACAACATTGGTCTGAGTACGGTCCGTCTGAAAAAATCTGAAAAACTGCCAAACTGGTGAGCTGACCTTTGCTTTTTTATTCACAATTTCTTCGCTTGCTGTCGTGCTCATATTCCACTTTTCAACAGGCGTCTCACATCACGCCGGTTCAAGAAAGTTACATAAACAAGAGGGCGTGCACGAGATAACGAGGTGGCGCAACCAAGTTTGATACCGCTCCATGATTGGCTATTAGCGTGTCACTCAATATGTTGCTAGGCACCAGAGGACCGACAAGCAGGTGCATTTGAAGCGGAAACTTTGCTCTGGTTTATTCCAATGAAAAAAATATATCTATCGAACGTTCTATCGAGCACATTTTCTATTGATATTGATTACGTGTCTATCGCGATACACATCATTATCGTTTCATCGCCCAGCCCTAATATCTACTGTATGTTGAAGCTGTAGTTATGAAGACGACACGCTGAAGTTCAAACTGAGGTTCAGGATGAGTGATTTAACCCACTTTGGACATGGCATGGTTGTTGGTGCCAGATAAGCTGACTAGAGTATGATTTAATGGGATTTTCCCACACAACCATCTCCAAGGTTTAAAGAGAATGGTCCAAAAAAGAGAAAATTACCAGCATGTGGCTTGATGCCAAAGTCAGAGGTCAGACCCAAGCAGAGCTAAGGTATGCAGAAAAGCATCTCTACAGCAGCAGAGGAGCACACTGGGTTCCATTCCTGGCACAGAAGAACAGGAAACTGAGGCTGCAGTTTCCACGGGTTTATCAAATTAATAGAAGACTGGAAAAACATTCTGACTGTGGGACGCTATCATGTCAATATGGATGTAAATCTCTGAGGAATGTTTCCCACACCTTGTTTAATCTATGCAACAAAGACTACAGACAGTTGAGAAGGTAATGTGGTAACATCGCCACATTGGTACTAGCAACCGGGTCTGGTCTTTGATCTCATGTCTCTTGTAGTGCCAAAATCCCTTAGTCATTCATGTGTATTGCTAAGCAGTTAAGTTCTGAGATTGTTGTCAGGTACAAAATTGTACTTTTGCTGCATTCATTTGCAATTAAATTCTTATTCAGTTCTTTCTAACTCTTTCTTCTTCTTTTTTTTTGAGTTGATGCTGAACCTCCAAAAACTTTTGGCCAATCAAGCAATGAAAGAGATTAATGTGAAACATGCAGGCTGCCCACTTTTCTCCACTGACCTTAACAGAGACCGTTAGTTTAGAAAAGCAGAACAAGCGGGTAGCCAGGTGAGGAAGGCCAGAGCACAACCACACTCCAGCAGAATACCAAACAGATGGTGTAACCTGTGGGTGAAAAGGAGAGAGCATGTCCATGAAGGGTGGCACCTCTGTGAAGGGGTTCAGATTGATGGATATCAATGAAAAATAAAAAAGTAGAAAGAAGACTGCAGGCAATGCATTGACTTGTATGTAGTTATTAATATGTGCTCTCTTGAGATTTCAGTATACCAGATTAGTATTATTTACATTTTTAGAACGTCTATAAGGATCTGATTTAAATTTCACTGATTAATCTTTTAGATGGAAAATGTAATTGATCTTTAACCAACCTTAACCTGTAGTGAGACGGGTGACATTTGGAAAAACACACGTATGAGTGAAAGACGTGAAGAACGAGCTCTGATTAGAAGGCCGTGGGTGTATTCTCATGAGCCCTGAATATGAAAGATGTGAGACTGCAACTGTTGCGAAAGAGGGAAAAGTTATTACTTGCTGTCTGAAGCAATTTGTATTAAAAGCAGTTTGCATCTGAATATCTGGGTATGTGAATGCAATTAATGTGAGCAGTTGCGCTATGAAATATGAACTGGGTGGCAGAAAACATTTCCAGCGAGATTCACTTCCCAGAGTTTCTGTCTTATTTGTGCTGAGTTTTAAAGTCACGGGTTTGGTGACACATGCAAGGATTAGTAGATGCTAAGCAAAGAATTTACGGTGTAATAGTATCAGTGTTTTGATACTAATGAGATTAAAACATATGAAGATTGAAGATTTATGCTAAAACGTAACTTTTCTAATTTAATCACATAAAAGAGACAGAAAAAAGATATTTAATTTAATGTATTTAGAAGGGGATTTGGCTTGGCGTGTCAAAAAGCATATGTTTGGAAGACGTGTTTTTTAATCATTTTTAACCCATGTTTCTCTGTAACAAAAAAACCCCGAAATGAAATGATTTGTGTTCAAGCACATATGTTTAATTCAGTCAAGATGGCATTTAATATTAACATACTGGAGGGGGAGGTTCTTTTCTGCTGCTGCAGACATCCTTTTAATCAGTTTAATTTTCTCTCCTTCACTAAGTATTTTCCATTCACAGCACAGCTTTTGGAGCATGCGGCTCATGCAGCAGAATTAGAGATTATTTAATTTAATATGAGCTTCGTGCCTTTTTCTTCCCCTTCCTGCCTAAATTAGCCAAAATGCAACACAAATGGCAAAAGCTGGTCTGAGTTTTTAATTATCCTACTTGCAGCAAAGCGGCAACCACCTCAACTAAAAAAATAAATTGAAAAAAAAACTGCAGTTTTTGGAGTGACTACTTGAAGCTGGCTCCAAAAGAACATGATGGACAATTGTGGCAATTATGGTGGCAATGTAGGGTCAAGTGAATAAGACACCAGTCACACATGCCTCGAGACCAGTCCATGACCACCTGGCAACTATTAATTGTTAAGGAAAAACTGTGTACTACACAGATGTCCTCGCAGTTGATTTGATTGCTCTGATTACCTCAGTCTCCAGTAGTTTGCATGGAACATGCTGACTTGTCTGCAAACACTAACCAGCTACTCTCCAAAGGTAGGTACACTTGGAAAAGTGGAACGCAAACTGAAAATGTACTGTTTCCTGTTTGTGTCATAGTTTAGTGGTTTTACATTTGGTGAGCATTTGCCCCGTCACATCTCCATCACAAAGTGACAAGGCGAGGTGGACAAATTATCAGCCAAGAGCATGCAATTTCATACCACAGAAACATAGTATGACCAAGACTTACAAAATAGACTTCATATTTTAGTCAATATGATTCAAAATAAGCGACTGAGCCCATAAATGCAGCATGAAAGTGTTTACAGAGGTCAAGAAACGAAGCCATTAGACTTCTATGTGACCCTAAGTCTTTTCAACAGACCAAGCTAGCATTGTCCTGTTAACCAGGCTAGCTACTGTAGCTCAGCTGGTAAAATAGCATTTCTTTCTCTCATTCAAAATCAGTTTAGTTGCTAGTTAATGTTAGGACTTCACAAAGTAAAGGATGTTATCACATTACTTATATATATACACTTGAAGCCAAAAGCCTGATCACAATTTATTAGTACTTTTCCACACCTGCAAACACATTTTCATATGTGAAATCAGTTGTGTTACCCTTTAAATAAAGGTTAGATTAATTGAGTTTATTTTTTTATTTTTTGTTGAAACTTAAGCTAACACAGCCCCTTTTATTCTGTGCTGCACACTTTCTAATGTAAGCTAAAATTGATTTTTTTTGTTCCACTTTATTAGTCCAAAACCATATGTCTCTCTTGCCATCTGTGCGATGGTGTAAAGCAAGGATTGTGCATATTATTGAACACTAAAGACATCAAATGAAATGATTCTCAAAAGCAAAAAAAAAATCTTCAAGGAGATTAATTAGGCAGTGCAATGCTGTTGATTGGTCTATAAAAAAATTGGAATGGTATTTAAGGGAATGTGCAGACTCTCAAGCAATCAAAACATGTCCTGCCATTTATGTGCTCAAGTTTTAAAGGATAATCAAAGAAGCCAGCCCTGCCAGGGTGCACCGAGTGTGCCAAGATATCACTGTAATGTACTGACTTTAACATTCAATTATTATTATTATTATTATTATTTTGCATGAATTTGGTCTTGATTAGTGAGTAGCCCTGTTTTTTGAACACTGATCCACAGAGCCAAGACGGAAATCAATCGGCATGTTACACAAATTAAAACAAGCTGTCAGCGTGCTAGTGAGCTGTGCAGAAAATCATATGAAACAATGGACAACCAAGTACAGTAAACCTTGTGTTGCCAAGTCTAAATAAGGATTAGGGCTAGACACTTCAGTCTCGCTGGATAGTAAAACCTTTTGTCAAGGAACAATGATGCAAAGGTGAGAAGAGAATTAGAAGAACTGCCACAGTCATCCTGTCAGTTGGCTGATAATCAAACTGAATTGCTAATGGTTTTGCATTTGTCATTTATTCATCACTTTCAGGCATTTGAAACCATATTAGGAGTGGTTGAAATGTCACTTCTTGAAGCTTAAAAAAACAATTGTTCCCTATGGAGTCTAGGAGTGGCAGCAAGGAGAATAGAATTTATATTTCAGAGCCATTTATTACTCAGCACTCGTGGTGGGGAATGTTCACCTACAGTAGTGTGGAACGAGCCTGAGTAGCGGTCATGAACGCATCCTTTGTCGGTCTCTCTCCTGGCTGGGTTTGTGGACCAAGCATCTCTTGGTAGGGTTGCCACCTTTCACAAATGAAAATAAGGGACGCTCAAGGCCGTGACCAACATGACCCGAGTTGTCCGACTCACATTTTATGTTGTGCTTTTTTGTAAAGGGGTGATCAAGAGAGCAGTTCGTCATACATAAAATTAAATACGTTTTCAGCAATGAACGCTAAGTCTTCATTGCTAAAAATAAAATTGGATGGTGGTGACAAAGAAACCTTTTGAACTGTAAAAAGAGACATTAACAGTAGAAATTTTGCATGACCTCTGCTGAAAGCCATCGCTGGCCCCCAGTTATAATTCATATATTTATGCAGTAATTTAAAATAAGTCTTCCTGTTTGAATTAGTTGGTACTGACACATGATGGTTGCTAAAATATTAAAAGGAGTTTACTTTTAAAAATTATAATCAACACAGTACACTTAATGGAGCTTTTTTAACCCTGTTGCATCTAACTGTTTTGGAGGAAGGTCCTTAGGAATGGAGCTAATCATGCAGTCGCCTGATTAGCTCCAT
>VOQJ01030224.1:5771-18524 GCA_015052665.1 Apistogramma diplotaenia
CTTTAGTAAAATGAGTCTTCAGTAAAATGTTCTCCATGTGAAATCCTTAAAGACTTCTGTACTGACAGCTGGCCTTCAGCCGTTTAGCTGAAAGTTGTTTGTGCCTCTCCCGCCTTCTTTCTGCATCGTCATCATCACAAGCAGCCGGAACTGTTGGCAGCTCACACGTCCCTCCAAGGGCGCAGGGAGCTTCTGGAGCAGGCGTGTCTGGGCCACGTGAGGAAGCGCCGCGTGCTTTCACCTGAGGATCTCAAACACCTGATCGTTGATGACAAGCACAGCCTTATTTACTGCTACGTACCCAAGGTTGGTAACCATGTAGAGATGAAATGAAAGAAAAGAGGCTTGAGAGAATGAGAAGAATAGTTGGTGGTGCTGAGAGGACCTGAATACCTTAAGTCCTTTTTAATCCTGGATACTTGGTCTTAAGTGTGTCTTACCCCTCAGACTTTTTTATTTCACAGGTGGTTTCTTTTCTGACCTACAGGTAGCCTGCACTAACTGGAAGCGTGTCCTCATGGTCCTCACCAGTGATGGCCGCTACACCGACCCCCTCGCCATCCCTGCAAACGAGGCCCACGTCGCAGGTAACCTCCGCACGCTTTCCGAGTTCTCGGTCGCGGAGATCAACCAGCGCCTTCGCACCTACCTCAAGTTCATCTTTGTGCGGGAGCCCTTCGAGCGGCTGGTGTCGGCCTACAGGAACAAATTTACACGCAGGTACAACACTGCCTTCCACAAACGCTACGGAACCAAAATCATCCGCCAGCACAGGCTCAACCCCAAGCCTGAAGCCGTTGAGAAAGGAGATGACGTGACTTTCCCTGAGTTTGTCCAGTATCTCGTGGACTCTCGGACACAACGGGAGGAACCTTTCAACGAGCACTGGGAGCGGGTGCACTCCCTCTGCCACCCCTGCCTGATCCACTATAATGTGGTGGGGAAATACGAGACTCTGGAGGCCGATGCTCAGGCCGTGCTCACATTAGCCGGAGTGGAGGGGACACTTCAATTTCCAACATCCGGGAAGACCACCAGGACAGATGGCAACATGGCAGCACGCTACTTTAAGCACATCAGTCCTTTTTATCAGAAGAAACTGTTCAACCTCTATCGAATGGACTTCTTGCTCTTCAACTACTCCACACCAGAGTATCTCAGGACTCGATGAGCATCACTTGTCCATTCAGGCATTTCAGCGGTGATAATTTAGCACTTTCGGTTGCTACTTTTGTTCCCCGCCTGGTTCATCACAAGCACGAGCTCGTCACTGGGACTCTCCGAGGAAAACAGGTGACAGTTGTGGAGAGCGGCGTATTCACTTATTCAGTGAAACCAGAAAATCAAGCCACTCAGAGTTCTACCTGAGAAGAAGACAGATGGTGTGTGTGCCCTTATCTACTGAGTGAGGATGGTTTGTTTTTAGCACAACAGAATGCAGAAGCAGTACACACATTATCTCTTTATGAACGGATCGTTTTTGTGTATGTTTCCATTTCTCACCAAAGTTTTGACTCATCAGATTTAGCAAACCTTGCTTTCACTTTTAGTTTCGTTGTTGTTTGTCTCGTGAAATTTGCTTCGTCGTCATTTTCTGCAGTGCTCACTACAATGTTTTACCCTTTTTATTTTACATCTTCTGAGACTCCAGAAATCAGTACTTCAGAGGAGCAGGTTCTCTTCTCGCAGGTAGATGTGCTGACTGAAACTGCGCACAGTGTGGTCACATCTTGGGAAGGCCTTTATTTATGTCAGTATTTATTGTTTTAGAAAACGAGGATTCGGGCTCATTGTTCAGAGAAAGGGATTTCTTTCTGAAAGAACTAAAGCTTTCATCAGAGTGGATATCTTCTTCCTGTCACAGCTTTTGCACATTAACTGATGCTGAAAAAGAGAACAACAGCCTGCTTCTTAAACTTGCACAACTCTCGCAGCTCTCGTTCACGTCACCTCCCACAGATCTGAGAGGGATTTCCAGGGAGTCATGGGCACTCCCTCATTCCAGCAAAAGTGTGTTGCCATCCCTTATCTATCGCTGCCTGTATTTAGCTCTGGGCAGGTAGGTTGAATAAACAACCACATAGCTGTGGTCAGGGCTGAGTCGAGCCCAGCACTACCCCTGGTCAGAGCTCCCCTTGTTGGAGTGTATGCAAGCACACGGAGGTTTAATCCACTTATGGTCATCTGCACTGCAGAGCCTTGTTCAGTAAATATGATAAGTACACTGTTTGACCTTCATTAACTCTTTGAATATGCATTTAAGATGGGCTTGAAACATTTGCCAGAGATAAAAATAACTTGTTTTAAATTCATAAAACATCAGATACTTCCTTGCAATCATCAGACATAGAAGTGGGAGATCTGTTTAAGAATTAGTTTAGGAATTAAATCAAAGGAATAATATTAAACTATAGTTTGATATCTCAAAGTTGCACATTTCATCAAGATTAAGAGCTGGGATGGTTTAGTCTAGGTTGCTGAGGCACCAAAACAACAGAACATTTCCATTAAATAGACACATCCCACAGTTTGCACAGTGTACATTGAAGCCAGTGTTTTAAAAGGCATTGCTGTCGAATTGTATCTCCCTTTTGTAGAGTATGTTAATCGGACACATGCCAACCTTTGTTATTATTTTCCTGTAATCGTGCTTTGAAAAGTGCAATATTAGTATGTGTTAAAAGCTGTGTCTTTATTCAAGCCTTAATTTTGTGCCATATTTGATTTTTCTGTTGCAGCCATGGATTACAGGGTGTTCCTTTCCAGTGCTTTCCTGTGTGGCAGTATATAATTTAAGCAATAACTTACAAGAAGCTGCAATTCTGCAAAAACCCAATCACACATTTTTTTTTCCTTTCTGGTTTGTGACATGCTGCGCAAAATGTATGCTTCACCTTTTAATTTTGAGTCTAGTAAATCTTCATCTGAGGTGCCCTGACGCTGCTGTGTGGGACACAGCTAGTCAAAGAAGCCATTTTCTGTAGAAATGTTCCTGGAGTCAGATCTTTGTCATGGTGAGTCATTGTGAAATGATGACCAGCACAGTCTGAAAGAATCTCTAATGCATTTGTGACATCAAGCTGTGAATTTGATAATTGAAGTGCACTTGCTGATGTGATAGTGAATGACTGGTTACCTTGAAGTTTAAAAAATACAAACCTACAATGGCAGCACTGTGTGTGTCTGTTCAATCATTACAAACATTTTACACTTGAACACATTTGAATGCAGGTGTGCAGAAACGGAGCCTCCAGGTGTTTCACCCTGTTTTCTCTAATTCATGCAAAACAGCACTATTCGTGCATTGTTGCCACTTTTACCTGACGGCAGTAGAAATGGTTAAAAAAAAAGGCCAAAAGCTGTAAAAGCATAGACACGGTGCAGTAGTAGTACTTTTTTGTCCAGTTTAGATAATGCCAGAGAAAGGCAGACATTATCACTCTGTCAGTATTTATTAAAATAGAACTGTTCATAGCCACAAAAACGCATTAACACCAAACATTTTTGATTTCATGAACCCAGACACATAGGACAACACACTGTAGGTACGGAAGTTCAGGTGACAGTGAACATTGCAAAATTAGAAAACAAAGGCATTTTAAAAAGGTGCGAAAGTCATAGTGTGGCAGTGTCAACATTGATGTACAGTACAGGATTTGACCTACACAAAGCAAACGAGAAAGGACTGCGGCAACAGTTAAATACAGGTTCTTTTTTAACAGTAAGATGGTTTTAGTTACAACGCAGTTGACATTAATTTTGTTTTCAAGGCAACTTCAGACTACTAATAAAACACAGTGCAAGTTTGCAGTTTTTCCATCTCACTCCATGCTATCCAGCAGGGCTGGATGATACACTATTATTTTGAGAGGAGAAAATTTGAATAAAATGGAGGTTTGCTTTCTTACGAAGAGCTACATGAAAACACTAATACTGCTCAAAATTTAAAGCCACTGCTCAACTTAGCCTGCTAGCTATTAGCTCAACTTAGCTAACTGCTAAGTTGAGCTAATAGCTAGCAGGCATTACCTTAGCATTTAGTCTGGTTCATTTTCAGTGCTTAAGCTACACAAATAGTATAGCTAGTAGGCCTTAGTCACATAAGCCTAGAGCTTAACAACCTCCATTTCTGGATAGTGTCATACTTCCCAATCTCACTACTGCTTGATGAATAGTTTGTGTTTGCAGGCAAATCAGCATCTTCCATGCAAACTACTGGAGACCTTTGTAATCTGCTAGTGACCAAATAAACCTCTCTGCAGCCAATTCCGTGCTAGTGACCACCAGCAACCTCCAGAAACTACTCCCCTACTGGTTTCAGAATACACACGGTTATCAGGGGGTTATTGATCAGTCTCTTGACCTGTGTGAACAAGGCATCCACAATCAATTTCACAGCAACTGCTAGCAACCATTCTGATAGTTGCCAGATGGTTGCAGACTGGTCTCTGGGCCTGTGTGAGTAGGCTTAGGTTCTGTTAGTGGTAAGCTAAATAGCTGCTCTAAGCAAGCAACAGTTCTTCACTCTAAAGTTTTCCTTTAATCCTCAAGCAAGCCTTAACCAGCTGAATCATGAGCTTGTTTTATTTTACATTTTGAGCTATAGTTATAAGGTGTTAGCTAAATAGTGTTGCTTTATTTAAAGTCCACACCACAGGGATGAGCTCTTTGGCTTGGCTTCGCAACAGCTGAACAGTTAGCTTGTTCCATTTTACAGTTTAAGCTATAGCTTAGCATTTATCTGAGATAAAAGGCAGCATGGTTAATGTGGTTATTGCTGTTGAGCAAATATTTCTAAAATCACCAAATTAAATGTTCACATAATGTTTCCATGTTTTTACCTGTGATTGCAATCTTTTCACCATTTGGTGCAGCGATCTGCAAGTATGCGAGGGTCCACTTTGGATCAGAGCAACTTCCGTAGTCAGTCAAATAACATCAGTAACAAATTTCGTTAAACTGCAGGCTTCGAGACAGAAAGAATTTTCAGCCTAATTAGCATGCTAATGCTAATTAGAAAGCTAATGCTAACCGCTGAGCCGGTGTAATCCTCAGCCCGGCGCAACGGCGGCTGATCAACCGCTGGCTAGCAGCCTGAACTGTAATTTATTGTTATGTGAATGTATGATTAGATAATGATGGGTTTTAAGTTGTATCATCCAGCCCCCTCACCAACCCCCTCTTAACCAACTGGTTAAGACAGATTTACAGTATGTGCTGGTACAACACCACCTTAGCTGTGGTCTAAATCTCACAGTATCACAGATAATACACTGATCTCAGATGACTAAACTGGGATTCAAGTAGTACATGTCTATAGAATAGTTCTTTTCTATGTCGTGCTGAACAGTGTTACAATAAAAGCTTTTAGCAAAGAACTATTAACACTGCAGTACCTCACGCAAAGAGTCATTGAGAAGACAGGTTGTTTTCATAAATGTGTCAATGTCTGAGGTGTACTCAAATGTTAAAAATGCAGGTGAAATCGATACTCCTGCTGTGCATTTACACACATTCGTATATCAGTGTTGTTTTGAGATATCATGTAAAATCAGACTTACAAAAAGTATGATGGCAAGAATAGAGGGTCTAGCCTTATTTTGAATATGTCCTTTGTGTTTTAATGTAAATTAAAATGTGTAAAGTTTGAATATGAAGTAGCTTAAACATGACGTTAAATGTTACATGAATAAGAAGAGGTCCTGTGAATTCAGGCTGAATGTGACACCAGTTACACGCAAATCGCCCCAGTGTGGCTTAAACGTGTCCACAAGAGTGGATTATTTCTCAACTCTATTATCCCGGGATTTGGAAATCAAGACAGGATGTGACCAAGAACTGGGGTTAAAGGTGAGGTTTGGTTGTGGTCAGAAACTGAGCTTAAAAATGATCCAGAAGTCAAATTTGTGCAAAGACTTACCGCTACTTACTTTCTGGATGAAGACACAACATGTGCATATGCACTCACTGCAGTAATGATGAGGTTTTATGGTTCTGAAAAACAATGAATAGTAAGGCTTCGTCAACCCTCCATTAAAGGGACTGTTAATATCAAGTAGTGAGAGATTCCCGAGGCAGCTCCGCAGCAAGTCTACTGCATCAGTTTGCTGCTTTTTTTTTCAATTAAGTGGCAGCACAAAGTTCACAACTATCAGTAAAATATTTCAGAATACGGTCCGAACACTGAGACAGTGACACAGGTAGTGAAAGGTGTGCACACATGTTCAGGCTTCGGTGTTTAGAAACTGCTCTGCACTGTGAACACAGACATTTATAGATGTCAAACATTTAATATTGCCTCTGTCTATCCATCTCAAAAAATATGCATCAGCAGAAAGACTTATGAAAATGTCCATTTTGGTTATTAGAAACCTTGTAAAGTACATTCTGTGGATTATGATGATAGGACGGTTATGAGAATATAAAACATTCCCAGTGTATTTTATATTCCAGTTAGTCTACGACATTTATCGCCTTCTGTGGCCTCCAAAGCGAATGCATAGTGCAGCACACCCAAACACGGGCTCTTTTCAGTCTACTTGTTCCAGTCGTTAGTTAAATAAATTAGTTGTCATGTCACTTACCGCTGTGATAAGTCGCTACATATTCTACACAGGGTAACCACACAAAGACCAAATTCAAATAAGCAGGAACATTCAACAGAAAAAAAGAGGAATGACTAAAAATGAATTCAAAATAATGGAGCACATGATCTGAAGGACAGAATTTTGGATATCAAATAAAGGGATTTTTTAAGCTTTCGATGGATGTGTCCAAGCAGAAAGACCTACACCCAGGTGGGTGGGTCAGCAGTGCTGTACCTCCATCAGTGTAAAGGTTTGAATTTGTGACTAAGACGGATTTCTCAGGCGCAGTGGGACAGATCCAAAAATGCTTTATTGTCCAATCAAAAGCATTTTTGTTAACGCAACAAAATTGGTGTCAATAAGATGGTGGCTGGCTAAGAGTTCAGTGCTTCATGAAGAAAAAGTTATAGGCTCAGGCCGTGAACCAGGGCCACGCAGCGGAAACAGAGGGCCAGGAAGCCAGTGCCTAGCAGGTCCCCCAGCGCGGTTAAATATGGGATGGAGAAGTTATCAGGGTCCAGACTCTGTCGCCACATCAAACGCACAATCAGGTCAGCAACATAAAGGAGGATGGCCACCTGCAGAGAGAAAACAGCCTGTGAGCATCAAAGTCAGCATCAAAACAGTGACTACAGCGATGCACAACTGGACAAGTTGTAAAGTTAGTTAATGGTTAAAAAGGAGCTGACAGTAGTGTGCAAACAGTCCAGGAGTTGAATTGTTAGCCAAAATAGTTAATATGGTTGAAACAGCCCCTAAAATAAATAGGAAATGTTGGTGAAAAGCAATCAGCAAATAACCTGAACTCACGGTAGTAAATAAACTGTTGAGATTAATCAGATGAGGCAAATTGCTGTATTACTAATTAAAAGTAATTAGTAACTTCAGGTAATTACCAGATAGATGACACTGTTCAATGCACTACAATATCTGCTGAAACAGCAAATACCTGAAGAAACAGTTATGGGAACAGCAGCTAGTTTAAAGTTGTTAGTTAACGCCTAGTTAGGTAACGAACAAGTGGATGAAACAAATGGCTGCAACAGCCATCAGGTGGTTTAAACAGTTACGATCAAAAGTAACAGGTAAATGTTGAAACAGTAAAGAAACTGTTTAAATGTGCCGATGGCTCCGGTTGCCTAGTTCCTCTAAACCGGGGGTGTCAAACTCAAATCCACAGTGGGCCAAAACTCAAAGCAGGGACTAAGTCACGGGCCAACATTGATATTTACTGAAAGAAATCTTCTTCCAGATATAACAATGAACCTTTTCACATGGACCTTAACTAGTTTTGCTGACCAAACCAATCAAACCTCTTTTCATCTCTTCTACTTTCTGGCACCTTTGAGTCACGTCCTTGTACTTGTGTTGGTGTTTCGTTTCATAGTGTCGTCTAATGTTGTACTCCTTGGTTACAGCCACATTGGCTCCACATACAAGACAAACAGCCTGTCTTTTACATGTGTAAACAGATATTCTGCTTCCCACCTGTCTACACAGCTCCTGTCTGCTTTTGCATCCAGTGTGGACGCAGCTTATGAAATTCGTTTGACTCTCACGGCAAACGGTCTCAGTTTGTTGCGGCTTTTTTAAGTTCCACTACCGCTTGGTGGTTAGTTAGTGACTGTGTGCAGACAAGTAGGCATTCTCATTGTAAACTGTGGGTGACCACGGCTGTCTGTTGGGGACCAAAGTAATTACTAGGACGTTTTTTTCTGCAGCATCTTCTTTAAGAGCGATTACCTGAAGCAACAGCCCACAACCTCCTGACCTGGTACCAAAGAACAGAAGGTTCTGTTCTGTCTATAATGTACCTTCTGATGACTGGTTTTCACAGTGTGTGTCAGGCGGTCACGAGAAACCCCCCAGTGTCAGCTGCCATCAAAACCCAAATGATTTCTTACAGTGAACATGTGAACATGGGGGGGGGCTCAATCAGTGTACCTGCAGCAGAGCAGCACACAGGTAGCAGACAGTGAAGGCGATGGTGATAGGAGCCTCCTCTCCCTGCAGCAGAGAGATGGCATAAAGGAAGACCAGGTGACCGGGTATAACCAGCATCAGCAGCACCCGTGCTGACTTCGAGTTGACCCCTGGGGGAGACAGAAAATATAAGACATGCACTGCATTTTATTACTAATGTTTGACTCCAGTATTTCTCGTCTATCTTAATGACGAATCGAAACCATGATGACATCAAACAAATCTTCCTCTGACTTAATATGAGCACAAAAACATCGTAAAAGTCACAGCAATCTGCATTATTTGACTTTTTGGCCACTTGGGGGCAGAAGAATGGTAAATGGTAAATGGACTAGTTCTTATATAGCGCTTTTCTACTCTTCTGAGCACTCAAAGCGCTTTATACAACACGTTTACATTCACCCATTCACACCACATTCATACAAGCAATTCCATATTTAACTAAGCTAAGTGCTTATTATCTAACATTCACACACATTCACACTCCAACGCTTGCGTCAGAGGGCAACTTGGGGTTCAGTATCTTGCCCAAGGATACTTTGGCATGTAGCCCGGAGCAGCCAGGAATCGAACCGCCAACCTTCCGATTAGTAGGTGACCTGCTCTACCTCCTGAGCTATAGCCACCCCTAAGAAGAAGCAGAGACTCGGATAAACAGCACATTTTAGAAGTCTGTTTGTTTTTCAGTCTGCAAACAGATCAAATCTAACACTCACTCTCATTTTGGCTGAAAATGACATTGATATTAGTGATGTTTATATTATTGATGCATCAACTAGAGCAGCTTCAAATACAGAGTAGAATGTGTGTTTTTAACGAGCCCTGTCTTTAATTCACAGCTTCCACAGCATGGCAGCGTTACCTGAGGAGAAGAATGTGATGCAGGGATTGGGCCAGTGCTGCCTCATCTTGTAGGGCAGCACCCCTGGGATGCTCCAAAAGTGCAGGTAGGTCGAGATCCTGCTGGCCTGGATGGCTACCAAATTGCCACCCACTCCTACGCACAGGGAGAGAAGACAGGACAAAGCTGCGATTCATTTTGTATCTTTGTAATCAGCTGAAACACAAAGTTCTTTCCCACGAGGAACAATAAATAGAACTTTAGTGAAGCTTAATCTCATTTATCATTGCCTGCAGACACATCAGGCCAAGTAATGGCACACTCTTGGCACAGCTGTGATCCGGACAGGGTTTACAGAGAGACCACAGGCCAGAGAGGAGCTAAACCCTGACCACTCGAGTCAGATAAGTGCAGAAATGAGCACATTAAACATCAGAAAGTGTGCAGAGAAGCTGCACATGCATATGGAGCGGCAAAGGGCTGCGACACCGAAATGTGGCTGCAAAAATCATTATGTGCCAGACTCAGATTCTGGCATAAAAATAGTTTCTGACACAATCTGTGTCAATATTGGTGGAGTCTGAGCTGTTTGATGAGCCATTTTCTGATTTCTAATGTGCTCCAGATGCGTCAAACAATAGAAGGAAAGATAAAGAGCTTTTCCTTTCATGCTGGTTGAGTTTATTCGCCTTCGACTCAATCCAAAACAATTTTTCCACATGCCGCCGCTTTTCACAGTCCATTTTCATGTGGAGCTGACGGGGATATCTGTTACTAACTCGCTTAATTCAAACACCTTTCCAAGTACTTAGCCCCACAAGAGGGAAAAAAGGCGCAGATGCCATCAGCATGGAAGAAACAAAATACTGGTTTTATTTCTAAGCCAGTGAAGAATAGGAAATTTAAACCAGACTGGAACCGTAGAATTGATCAGTGTGGCGCACAGAGAAATGGATGATTATGAAACAACAGGAAGATGAGCAGAAACCAAATGAGAAACAGTGACAGGGGGGGGTCAGCGTGCCCTCCTATAGTCAGCTGATCTCTGCATGCAGCAGCCTCACAGACAAAGCTCTTTTTTGCCTCCACTTCTCTACGCCGCAGTGCATTTTTCATTCACGCACAAACTAGAGACACATTAGAAAATCACGATCAGTTACAAACATCCAAACCTCCTTTTAGCTTTCACAGAGTGATGACTGCTCTGCTCTCACTGACAGCTCTGCTACAGGCTCCAACAGTTTTCATCATTTAATTCATATAATCTATATTCATTGCACATAAAGTGGAATGTTTCACCTTTTTTGTTTGAATTTTGATGGTCATGACTCGTAGCTCATGAAAATCAGACATCCAGCACCTCACAAGAGTTTGAGTAAATTACTATTCCGACAGTATAAATACCACGTATCGCTCGCTCCCGTGTAACACACACAACCACAGTCATGGGGAAGAATGCTGACATGACAGATGTCATGATGATGATCTTGCACATCCTCCAGGTGAAGGAGGATCGTGGTGGGTGAAACGTGAGCCACCTGACTGTCAAAACTGCTACCTGACCATGTGATTACTGTGTGCAGCTGTCCAGCTCACCTGAGCTGAGCCCCGAGGAGAATCTGGGAGAGGAAGATGAGCAACATCTAGGCCAAAATACGGATGAGCTGAAGGCTGCTGTCAAAATGGGATTCAATAACACCTGAGCACATGCTGATCGCCTCCATCACACGCTGCATTTAAGCAGCCCCAACCATGGAAGTGTATAAATGAACATATATTTCAAAAGCTGAACATAAAATTCTGGTATTCTATGGCAAATGCCAAATGAACGCTGGGCTCTGAGGCCACCCTCAGGAAGCCTGTTTCTGACTGTCTGGCAGACACATTCACACAGTGGCTGCTGGGAGTTATTTTGTAGCTCTGGCAGCGCTCACCCTGTTCCTCCTTGCACAAAGAAGCAGATATCAGCCCTGCTGATGGGTTAAGGAGCTTCTACGGCCCTGCCCAGCTCTGCCAGAGTAACTGCTCGTCTCCTGGAATCTCCTTGAGACTGTGCTGGGAGACATCAAAGCTTCCAGCACCGACACATACTGAGGTGCCATCCTATAGTAGTTGGACTGCCTGTGCAGCCTCTGTAGGGTCCAGGTATCACCTCATGCTACCTGTAGTGACCGTGACCCCAGCCAAATGCAAGGATGAGGAGGGGAAATGTGAGTGTCCACCTGCAAACCTTTCCTGTTTTGGGGGGGGTTGTCTCACTGTTGCCCCTCTAGTGCAGCTGTTGTTAATTTAATTAACACCAAAGCAGCTGGAAGTGATTAACACCCCCTCTGATACTTAATGACCAGATCAATATCCCAGAGGTTTATGCTAAACTCGAATTAAAAAGTGTTCCTTTAATTTTTTGAGCAGCACTTCACATGCACTGAATAAAATAATTACCTTATTGAATTACATAATTGAAAAAAACAAGAACATTTTGAAGATATTCTATTTGTTTGGATGCACTAATATACAGAATACAGTTACGGCCACCATGACGTCACTCATTTCATGCCTCGGTCTCAGCATCCTGCCTCTATGTGATGTTTGGAGGCTGGAGTACTGAGGTATTAGTTAATACTGTCTTGTACTTTTCATGAAGGCTAAAACAGTTTTTTTCATACTAGACTTTAAATATGATTTTCAATGCTGTTAAGTTGAGCATGTGAGAATCTGGGAATTGAATTTTGGCGCCAGCCTCAAGTGGCTGTTAGATGAACTGCAGTTTGTAGCACTTCTACATTAGCTTTAATTATGGTTTTATTTTAAGCCCAGAAGTTCATGCTTGGTATACACGAACCTTCAAAAAGAGCAGCTTGAATTATTGGCATCGTATTATTATACTCCTCACCTGCTTAAATGGTATTAAGACTTTAAGTTCTGGATAATTAAAGCTGTGGCTGCTTTATGTCACAAGTGGGTGCAGAAAGCAGGCAGACATATCGACTAGTCAGTGACGTGCAGTCAGGGGAGGCAGGTGAGGCACGGCCTCACCTGTCATCACGTAAATATAAAATTTAAAAATAAATGGTTATATTTATTCAGTGATTTGTATTTTATTAAAGTTCTTTTCCATTTAAGTTCACCGTTTTCAGATTCGTTTTTTTCAAAATCGCTAAATTTTTGCATTTACTGTTTAAATACTAAGAAGAGATGGCGGTGAGGCACCAGCCCGCTGAGCCTCACCACAGATTGCGCAATGTGCCCAATTGGCCAATCAGTGGTGAGCTTCGGCATAGTCGTTGCCAGTCACTACGCTAACTGTGCTGCATGCTATGCATGTCACTATTAAAATGTTCA
>VOQJ01030226.1:0-10406 GCA_015052665.1 Apistogramma diplotaenia
GCACTTGTCAGCCAACCTTTCAGCTTCAGTCTCAGCGAGACTGCTAAACCCCTGCAGAGCCCAACATAAGAAAAAAAAACACCACTTTTCATCACCCCACTTAAAACTGAAACACTCCTCACTCTTTTTTCCACCTGCTTTCCGTTTCACTCCCTCCTCCTCCTCCTCCTCCTCCTCCTCCTCCCCTTCCTCAGTCACACTCGCCATCCTTACGATTTGTCCTTTCTGACCTGAACATGAAATATTTTGTTTTATTTAAAGGGAGGCACAAAAAAACAGCAGCGCTGTTTTTCTTTTTTTTTTCTTTTTCGAGCTCACACGCTCTACTGTAAGTAAAGACACTCAAGCAAACACCTCCTCCCGTTTTCATGATCCATACGGCGCACATGTGCAGCACCAGATGCAATCACACTGACAGTGAAAAAGTTATTGACTTGATAATGATGATGTCAGGGCTGAATTACAGGGTAAAAGTTCACACTGAAGGCTTCTGCAGTGGAGAATGGATGAATTCTCCACCTAATTGTGGCTCCCCCGAAGGAGCAGATCATACTCTTGAATGAATTAATGCATTTGTAATAATGTTTATGCTTTTGTCTCCACTTCAAAGCCCGCATGTACACATTGTTCCACGGGCATAATTTACGGTTGTCAGAGCCAGCAGTCTCGAATATTTCCAGTGAAGCTAGATAATTCTCTGAGCCTGTCAACAGTCCTGACAGTGTGTGCATCGCTGTTGACACCCCCCACCATCCAAACAAACACATGCCACAGAGAAAATAATTAATAGCAAAGAAGGAGAAGGAGAAGCCTGCCCAGTTTGTGGTGGAGACAGCTTTTAAGAGTGGAGACATATCATCTTGATCTTGTAAAAGCAATTCAAATGTGCATAAAACATGAAAATACATTGTTGATGGGTTTTTTTCCATCAGAGCACGTAGCTTGAGGATCATGAATTATGTTTGATATGGGAACTGCTGTGTCCACGTTTTTATTTCGGAGTCGTGCTGCCACTATTAGCATCCCGGTGATGAGAGGAAGAAGAATCTTAATTGTTTTCTGCAGAGAAGCGATTGTAAAAGCTCATAGACAGTGGAGTGCCTGAACTGAACAAATACAGTGGTAAACTCCTGCTGTAGTCTATTGAGCAGCCTATTGGCACTGTAGTCTGCTCTGTCAGTCCAAATACTGCAGGCAGTAATCATCAGGTACAAGGTAAATCTAATTATACTCACCTTCTAAGTGGCTAATTTAATAGCTGCTGATTAATTGATTAGATGTGATATTGTGGCCCAATCACCATAATGACATTATTACTGTAAATTCTAATTATTGTGACAATGTGCAGCGAGAGTAAAGCATACTGTCAGTGCATCGTGTCAGCGCTCCCTCTCACTCTCTCTTGTGTTTGTGTCCAGCTGCCTCAGGCTCAGCAGGGTCAGACAGGCCCCGCATCATCTCAGCCCAACCTTCTCCACATGCCCCACAGACAGAGTCCTCTCCACCAGGCCTCTTCCTCCTCCTCCACCTCCTCCTCTTCCTCGGCTCTCAGCGTGGGGCAGCTGGTCAGCAGTAAGTGTCCAACACAGTCCAGAGAAACTGAGCTCTTCATAATATCATTTATTACAAGAAACATTACACACGCTAGTGGAATCTAGCCATGGAAATATTTTTCTCTGATTCAACGCAGTCGAGGTGGAAGGTCGTCGATCGAGCAGCGTGCTGTTGTCATCCCGGGTGTTTCAGTCCACATTACACTGCAAATCTTTCCCATTCCCAGACATTTTTATGTCAAGTTGAGGAATGTTCTTATTTTCTTGAATAATAAAAGTAACAATATTTAGGGTGTTAGTTCACATCTCAGCACTTCGTGACTTCTCTGCCATTTCTGTGGCAGTAAAACTCAACCATATTCACTAAAAAACACACACACAATGTCTTCAGTTTTAGTCTTTTGGGTCACATTTAGCAACACAACTAGAACTAGGAGCCTTTGTTGAGGCTTCCACACTAAATGGTTATGGTTGAATTAGTTAATTTCATCAATTTGAACTTACAGTTTTTTAAATTATATGTTGAGTTTAAAAAAATGATTTTTAAATAGAAAAGAACACCTCAGAAGCAGCCGCACTCCCGTCCACTACTTCATAGAATGAAGTTAATGTCTGAGGCAAGATATAAACTTTAAAATACATAAATATATAATATGTTTAAAAAGTGAACCCATAAGAGTTTTATAACCTACTGTTATACACAAAATCTGTTTGTCTGCAAACTGCTCACACACAATCGTTAGCTGCCAGCTAACAGACTAAAATGACCAATTTTTTTTAATATTTATGCACTATATGTGCACACCTTATGAGAGCATTATATCATTTTAATTTCATGACAGTAACATCTAATTTATATCCACAAAACAAATCACTAAAATCAGAGACCAAACAATGGGCATGTGCTGGTTATAATGACACAAAGCTAATGAAAACTGGACCACAATGGAGTATTTTTGATCAAAACCAAACTGAAACAAGAAAATCCACCACAGAAACAAACATTTAAAACTAAAAAACAAACCAAAAAAAAAGACAAAACGAGCAGCTCTGCTGGGTCGTTTTTACCTCACACTGGAAGTTTGTTTAGGAGCGTCTTCAGCTCGACTTGGGTAAGAATAACCACAAATAAACTCTTTTTAATAGATTACAGTGTTACATAAGCAATATTTTAATAAGATCAGTTCACTGTTGTTTTTCTTCTTTTCATCAGATTGATTGACAGAAGATTTTCTCAATATTCAGAAATCAATGACTCAGAAACAAATGTATCAAAACCAGAAAAAAACCAATAACTACAACAATGGCTACATTAACTAAATGCAGTTATTTCCTTTTTTATTATTCTAATAAACAAACCTTTAGCATCACTACTTCACATCTTCATTACTCTGTGTGCAGACAGCTTTTGACTGATCCCTGCCTCCTAGGATTGTTTTATTTTTTCCTTTACTGTCATTTCTTTGCTTTATTAGACAATCCAAACTGGCGTCTGCTATGTAAAATGAACATAAGTTTCATTCTGCCGGTGCGTGGGCCTTTTGGCAGGGCCTTATAAATCACTGGTCCACAGCCTGTCAGCGTGCAGCTATTGCCTTTAAAAACTCTCTTTTATTCAGATAAATTTCATTTGTCAGAGTCGATTCTCTTAAGCTCCATGTAAACTCATTTCAAAGGCAGCTACAATGCCACTGAATCTAATTTTAAAAAAAGTCGCCATTGATCAACTTGTTGTGGACTTTGTGTTTAGTTTATGTTTACTCGCAGCTCGGAAAACATCTTGTGAGCACAAAAATCATAGCCGATCACTTGTGCGGTAAATGAAATTAATGTTTTATGCTGAGTGCGAGCCATATCACTTCCTCTCAATATCACTTACAGAATTCATAAGCAAAGCAAAATCCCATGACAGAGTCGGAGCTAAAGAAGATGAAATGCTGTTGCATCTGCTGGCCAGAAACAAAGTGCCGGGATTTCTGTTAATAGAAAGACAAACGCCAGCAATATTTTTATTGAGTTTAATTTTTCACTCTTATTTATCTGAAGGACAGCTGAGCTACTGAACCGGAATAAAGTGCCCTGCTCTATATAATCTGTGAGCGTGTTAGGATTAACTCAACTAATGCAGGTATGGATGTGCAATACGGAGGCCCCATGTGATTTAGGACTGTAAGGCATCCTTGATCTCTCCTCGGGTTGTGTGCAAAAGAGCTAATCAAAGTTATGGAAAACAGTGGTTCGAAACGGCACATAATGCAGATACTGCAGGATCACGTATTCAGACACACGATGATGTCTGGAGGAAGAAGTGGGTTAGGGTTTCCTGTCTAGATTTCCACATTACAAACTTCATCATCACTTACCAGCACTTCAATCAAAAATAAAAGCATAGAAGTATTTTTCTGCTAAACTGAAAGGCAAACACTGACACATAACAGCTTTAGTCTAGCCTGTAATTTATGGAGGCAGCATTTTTTTTTTCCTCCTCATTTTCCTTTTGAGCAGATAAATTGATTGTTTCACTCATCTTTGTCCTGTTGTAATTATTAAGCGTAAAAGCGTATTGCTGTTGTGAAGAAAAGTCACCCTCCTTTCCTTTGTTTAAGTGTTTTTAAAATCAACCTTTTATCCACTAAACTGTCTGCTTTGTGAGGCCTCTCATTATCGTAAAGCAAAGGAGAAGAGCTTTAATCCTAAATCATGTTTAAGATACAGATACAGCTGCCGCTAGTCTTTCAAAACGCTAAGTAAATAGTCTCCGGTGGGAATGATGGGAGGACGCTCATCACTGTGGAGATGATGGGAAGCTGTGAGTCCTCCGCATGTTCACACGTGTGGAGCGCGGCACATACGCTACACGTCACTTATGAGGCACAGCG
Organism: Apistogramma diplotaenia; assembly: GCA_015052665.1. Lineage (NCBI taxonomy): Eukaryota > Metazoa > Chordata > Actinopteri > Cichliformes > Cichlidae > Apistogramma > Apistogramma diplotaenia. The sequence goes on from VOQJ01030226.1 coordinate 4,433, forward strand.
AGATGGCAGCCCCATAGATTTTTGCTTAAATACGCTTGGAGGATTCCTTTAATAATTCATTGATAATGACCAAGATGAATAATTCAGAGGCACAAACTTTGCTTTAGTAAGCAGGATGCCAGGGCACCTGACATTGATGTACAATGTGAAATCACTTTTTATTAGCGGGGAAATTCTTCAGTGAAGTTTTCAAATGCGGAGCTTCGCAAACAGCCTCTCTTTGTGTGAAAGCTGGGAGGCTCGCCGCCGCTTCGCAGGCTTGAACTGTGTCGACTTAAGGGTCAGATGGGTGAAATAATTTCTTTATACATTCTTTAATGTTTATCAGAGAAAGCCAGCACCGGAATATATGTGCATTCACACAGAAAGCTATAGTACTGCAGCGCCTATCTGTCTTTCTTTTGAATTAAGAAGCCATGTATCGTGTGTGTTTTTTTGTCCATATGCTTTTATATGTGAGATTAAAGATTTACACTTGGCAAAGCCAAAGCCGTAACACGCCTGTATTCAAACCTCAGATGAGTTTATTCTTCAAAACATCTCTCAGATATGTGTAGAGGGAAATAATAAGTTCTGACCCAGAGCAGGACTATTTTCTTTTAAAGTTGTTTAGAGGCATCATGATCGCATATGGCTGGATGTTTGCCTCATTCACTCTGAAAAATAAGGTGAGCAGAGGGCTAATAAAATGAGATGCGTGTGTTGTATTGTAGACCCGCAGACCGCCCCCAGCGAGGTGGACGGGGTCAACCTGGAGGAGATTCGTGAATTCGCCAAAGCATTCAAGATCCGCCGGCTGTCCCTGGGCCTGACACAGACTCAGGTGGGCCAGGCGCTCAGCGCAGCCGAGGGGCCGGCTTACAGCCAGTCTGCCATCTGCAGGTAAGGACAAACACAGGCAAGAAAAACAAAAAGTTAATATTAATGTTTACCGGCATTTCTAAGCAATGAAAGCAGTGCAGCCTCAATGAGCTGTCTGGTGCTCTAATCTGCGTTTTAACAGACATCATTAAGATATTAAAAAAAATAACTGGCTGACAAATGAAGCTCTCGTGTCTGTGCTTACCTCCTTCCCCCGACATGACAGCCGGGCGTCACTTATACAAAATACATACACAAGTATTACACGAAGCACTTAAAGCATTTAATAATTACTAAGACGCGTTGCTGTTCGCTCTTCCTGAACATGAGAGAGCTTGACGGCGATGATGTATTAATAAGATTGCCATGTTTTACTGCTTCCATGAGGACAGTTTAGTCATAAATGGGACATTATAGATTCATGAGACTATCAGACAATCAGCGTTTTGTTCCTCCTGTTGTTCCACTCGACTAACGTTTTGCATGAAGACACCAAATGAGCCACGTTTCCCTTTCGGGACAGAATAATTGGGCCACATGGTGTCCAAACATTGCTTTGAAAAGAGGACTTAATAATGTAAACTGCAGAGTATTTTTGAAAGCATGGAAGTTAATGATAATTTTACTAAAATCAAATCTTCTCTACATTTTTACATCCATTTCTTTCAGTTAAAGCCCCCGATCTTGCTGCTGTATTAGATGCGATGTCCCCTTGCAGTGCCTGTGCTCTGCTGATGACCTGCACTGTTTATGTGATGCGGCACTGCCACGCACCTTTAAAAATTTCATCACATCAACATCAAACGCCCGATAAAATGTGAAACAGTACAGGAGCGGGGGGTTCTTATGAGGCCCGCACTAATGTTTAAAGTCTTCAAATCACACATGAAATATTTACAGCCAGGCATAATTCAAATATTTATAACGCACATTAAAAGCCATTAGCTTCAAAAATAAACACTCTGTGGGCTATTATTTGTGCCGTTAAGACGATTTTTTTTGTTGTTTGTATGGCATCGGACATGATGTCCTGATGTTTTAAGTAGCGGGGGCTAACTTCACATGCTTTAGTTTGGTTAACATCAACACAGACATGAAGTTTGAGGAGGAAACGGGACGTCACAGTAGCTCTGGGGCTGCGGCTCGCGACGTAGACAGTGAACAGACACTGACAGACGCTTCCATCTTGTCTGCTCTCATTGCTCACAATGTTTCCAGGCACTTTATTAGTTTATCTAAACAGGCACAGGCTTTGCATGAGGGTAACTTCAAGCCGGGCATGTGCCTGCATGGCCTCTTTTGGGAAAATATGTGAAATAAAGGAAAACTTAAAGTAAAAAATACTGCCATCTCTCGCTTTAATTGCAGGGTTTAAGAGGGACATTTTTAATAATGCTGAGAATAAACTCATTACTAAAATAAATAAACATTAACAGAGTTTTAACCGTGTTGTTATCCAGGGAGGAGTGGGTATCCAGGTTTTAAAACTGTGAAATAAATGTTTTTTTTAATGGCCCACAGAATACCTGAAAACCTCGTTTCTGCTCTTGTTCAACAAAAGCAGCCAAACATTTTAAGTGGATCAACATAAAGCAGCCTTAACCAAACTTAACCTAATAGCTTACAGTCTAAATCAGCCTAAACAAGCTAAAGAGCATAAGCCGTGTTAAATACTAAGGCAGAATTTGAAAGAAATTAAAGATTTTTATCTTTGATCTTTGATAAGCATCGTGAAGCAGCACATAACTGATGAAATAATGACACGATTTTCATCCAGTTCCTTTTAAATCAACCAGCTTTATCATTATTGTATAAGAGCTTATTGCCACCTTTCACACTGCAGACTAATATCAGATAAGTTAGTTCAATATTTAGGTACAGTCAGTGTATTTAATTGGCCATTCTGTGGTTAAGCAGGAGAGCATCAGCAGCATAAGAAACCTATTCACTGAGTGATGAAACACTTTTGCATTTAAACGTGTGGAGATGTGATAATCCTCATGTAAAAATGAGAGTAAAGGTCAGGCTGATTGTCGGTGCGTCCCACTCAGATAGCTCCCTGTGGGGTTTGAATGCAAACCCTGCAGCACACTATAACTCAGTCCAAACATACAGCATGTCTAAGCAGAGCTCCTTAGGTACTTTTAAGAAGAGCCAGAGAGGCTCGCTCCCTCGTGCTGATGCACTAGAGGAGGGAGTGCATACCCCAGCTGAGCAGCTCTCAACTCATTTTAGTATCCGCGGTTCCTGTTGATCCATGAAATGTCCTGTCTCTGGTGACTCTTCATATTTACTAATGTATTCCCCTCAGTATGGAGCCCTCCTCTTTTCCCTGTGTTTAGGAGGAGGATGGGGTTATAAATAATACCGCCTGTCGACAAAGAGGGATGCAGCAAGAGGTGTAGAAACAGAGGAAGTTCATGCATGCATGGGCTTCTTGGCCCCAGCTTCCTATTTTTGAATCGCAGCATCTCTAGTTTGAGACCAATTTTGTTATGTGCCACCTCCATGAGCCAGAGGAATAATTAAACTTCATGTAAGTAAAGAAAATGGAAAGAGGCAGGTTTTAAAGACATAAAATGTTTAATATTGCTAAAGTCAGTAAACATCCTGAGTCCCGATTTGCTTCCTAAATTAAATAAGAAACTGCTGATCCTGGAATACTGTAACTGGACATTTATGAGAAACATCAAAACGTCGTGTCCGTGAGTTTCCTCCCATTTCAAACCTCAAAATCCACTGCTGTCACTCAGATCCATGCAACACACACTGGCATTTCAAACTCCTGAATAAAATGATACTTTATGATCCCAGTTTGACTTCCTCTTTCATAAGTTCAGATCCTGAACGAAGTGCGCCCGACAGTCACTGAGCTGCCAGCTAGCATTGCTGTTTCAAACCGCGCCTTCCTCTCTGCATTACTGCCTGTAACTCGACTGCATCTGAAGTCCGAATTATGACTAAAGTTGCAGGAACTTGTAAATGTATTCTTATTAAATATGAAATGAGAGGTTGTTAGAAGATGAAAGAAAGGTTAAAAATGTATTAAATGTACATTTTGATGCATAATTCAAGCTTTTTTGTAAATAAATGATGGTGCCATATTTAACTGCATTTTTTCTTTTTTTGTTTTTCGGAAGGGGGTGCGGGTTATATCACCTGAGGAGAAGAAATTGGATGTAGTTTTCTTTTTGTGATTTTGATTCATGACAAATCTTAATACAGTTAATATTTAGATTTCCAGCTATTGGCGATATCTCCTTGTTCCACTATTGCCAGTTTGGGACAGAGAACCAAAACCTCGTCCAGAAAATTAACACAATACTGGCAAAGCGTCACCTCGAGCTGCTGCAGCTCAGGTGTGTCCAGGTGCAGCATGTGGAGTTTGTTCACCTGGATGTTAGTCTCAGTCCCTGTGGCATTCTGGTTGAGGAGACTTAAAGGCAGGCAGCTTATCCCTTGTTCTGGCAGGGCACCTAAGTAAGATTCTTTTTTCTCAATTCTCCCCAGACACACCATCCTGAGAAGCCACTTTTTCCTACCACAGGAAGCCCAAGAGAACACTATAGGTAGCAGTCTGACAGGCAAACTGAACCCTGGCCTTTTATATCCTGCCAGGTTTGAGAAGTTGGACATCACCCCTAAAAGCGCCCAGAAGATTAAGCCCGTTCTGGAGCGCTGGATGGCCGAGGCTGAAGCCCGCCACCGATCCGGCATGCAGAACCTGACTGAGTTTATCGGCAGCGAGCCTTCGAAAAAACGCAAGCGGAGGACCTCTTTCACCCCGCAGGCGCTCGAGATCCTCAACAGCCACTTTGAGAAGAACACGCACCCCTCTGGACAGGAAATGACGGAAATAGCAGAGAAACTGAACTATGACCGGGAGGTGGTGCGCGTGTGGTTCTGCAACAAGAGGCAAGCCTTGAAAAACACAATAAAGCGTTTGAAACAGCCCGACCTTGGCGCTGCCGCACCAATGGACCCTCTCACTGATTCTCTAGAGGAGCTCCCGAAATGAACGAGCTCTCTGACCAAACAGTGGAGTGGAAAAGTGGCAGCCATTAAAAACAACAAAGGGTGGATGAGCTCCTCTCGAAATGAGAACTGACAAAAATGTTGCCCAAGTCACCCGGATGGACAGTCATGAGTTTGCAAACAAAAACTATGTGTTGTCAGTGTGATTACCACAGTTATGTAAATTACCTTGGCGAAACCAAAAAAACACGAAAAAAGAGATTAATATCTGAGAATTATGTAAAAACATACGGTGTGCTGTTTCAAAGAGTTTTTAGATTCTGGCCTTACAGACCAGACTGTCGCCCAAAATTTTTGGTTCCCACCAGGAGGGATTCAGTAGAGAGATCATACCAAATCAAAACACTATTTACCAAAGTCTGTTGCATCTGAATAATTTTGTAATGTAAATGTGCTCTAAATTTTTACATTTGTACTGGCAGAATCTAAGCTATATCTGTGAGGTTGAGTATACATTTTATCTTTGTCTCGCTTACCTTTTTTCTTCATTGTTTGTATGTAAATATATTTAAAAAAAACGATGCTGTCTTCAAATTGAAATCACACTGATTAAAAAAAATCTCTCTTTTGGACATAAAAAAAAAAGAAGAAAAATTTAACCTTTGCTGTTAAACAATTGCATAATAATGTCGTTTGCCTCTGATTTGTGTTTCATCTGCAAATATTTTCAGTCACAGTGTAACTTTGTACAACTTTTACAGGTATTTATTAATAAGTTCATGAGATTGATTCACAGGATGGACAAAAGGATAAGAAACCAAGGACTGTCACATGATAACTGATGATGATGATGATGATGATGATGAGGGGTTTCAGTGTCTGTCAAGTCTACTGCAGCTTTGTTTCGAGCTACTGTGTCATTCTATTGCCAAAGCCTGATAGCCAAAGAACACACACAACTTCAGCTCAAGGACTGGGGGAAGATTTTACCTTTTTATTTCTCTGTTCCCACGACTTTCTCTCCCCTTTTTCTAAAGTGTTTTATTCTGTGGGTCAAGTTGAACAAAACAAAAAAAAAAAACCTGTCATTTCAAACAGCTCCTAAAAAACGTCTGCTGTGATGAAAACGTGTTCTCTT
>VOQJ01030226.1:10426-21460 GCA_015052665.1 Apistogramma diplotaenia
CCGCCTTCCTCTCCCCTTTTCTTAAATGCTATTATACTCGGCGTCAACTTTAACAAAACAAAAAAAAAAAAACCTGTCATGTCAAACAGCTCCTAAAAAGTGTCTGCTGTGATGAAAACGTGTTCTCTTTCTGAACCAATTTGCTTCTGCATGCTTAAAGTCACACCACATGAGATAGTTACACACACATCACCAGGAAGGCCGAAATTAACTTTAGAAATCGGAATTTTCATAATTATTTTTACATGATCCACCTTGAAACATGGAGTGAAATTAACCAAATGTTTGGTTGAAGCTTTTCTGTTGCCACAAACCAAACTGCTTAGGCTTTATAACCCTAATATCTCACATCAAATGTGCTTTTCTCCAAAGATAAATTGCTCTATCCACTGTATTCTGCATTCCTTTTGACTAAGTCCATGTCACAGTCAAAAAGAAAAGAAACACTATCTTAGACCTTTTAATTTAAAAGGTTACCTTCAAGTGTTCAGTTTTTGTCCACTGATTTTTAGAGTAATTCACACTCCATTCCAGTGCGCTCTGACTTTGTCAGAAACGTCAATAATCGAGACAACAACAACAACAACAAAAAGAAACACTCTTAAACCGTCACTGCAAATATTTGGCTCCTACAAAAACCCTCACAGGAAAAGGGAAAAAAAGAGGTGAACGCTGAGAATAAGTGTCACATGTCAGAGTGAGTGAACTTAATTTGAAGTGAGGTGAAATTTGATGCAATTTATTCAGAATCATGTGTCTGCTCGATATATGTCCTTTCATGTCACATTGGTTATCTCAGTTTTTCATTCGTTTTTGTGCGCTGCCGAGCTCTTCTTCGCTGCCTGGAAAACCTACGCACGTACTGTAAATGGTAGAAAAACACTTGAAAAAGCTTTACACACGTGCGTTTTTAAAGAAATCACTGAGGTTGTCTCGGAAAAGCAGAAAAGGCAAGCGCAAACTGTGGAGAATTTCACTAAATTTTCATCTGTGCATCCACAGCAGCTCCTGCTGTACTTCTTTTCACAGGTATTTGTTGTTGTTTTTTTCTCTGAAATGCATTCACACCTACATATTTTGTGCATTTTTTTTGTTTTGCTTCCAGGAGAAAAAAACCAAAACAAAAAAAAAAACACTTAACTTCAGGCGAACCTTTGGCCAAGAAATACACCTCTGCACAGATATGAGAAAGCAGCAGTGGATCCGTTCTGAAGCTTAACAATAAAGCTGTAACCAAAACCAAAAAAAAAAATACAAATAAATAAAAGACGACACAGAAAGGAGTTATGCCTTTGCTCAACTTTTCAATGCTGGACCAAAGCTCTATAGTTATGCACATTGTACAGAGAAATAGATTCATAATGTTGACAATCTTTCAAATCTGAGAAGAAAAGGATTGAAGCGAAGAATTGTACATTAGTTCATCCAAGGTTTACCTCAGTACTGTTCTTGTGAGAATCATAAAAATGCCATACAAGCAGCCGCAGGTCAGTAGAAAAGATGAAAAGACGACTACTCTGCACTGTGTGTGTCCATGTTCACCTTCAACGTGGAGGGAGAGGCTTGTGGGGTTTTTTTTATTATGTGACACATGATTGTTTTATTTTCGTGAAGTGGTCTCCTGAGCCACGTGTGAGTCATCTTTTTTATATTATTGTAGTATTATTTCTCTCTCTTTTTTGTACCATATGTTCACCTCTCAGTTTTCAGAGCTTTGTAGACCTGCTTAGAGGAAAAAGGAGATTACAGTAATGTTGCTCTTAGTTCAATTAGGATTATTTGTTTACCACTCTTAAATGCATTTGTGAAACTTTACTAACACAGACAAACTGGTTTGAAATTTTGTTAATAGTCAAAGAACTAGAAACCAAAGCTGAAGAGCCTGCGAGGTTGGTTTATTTTATTTTATTTCTTTTTTTTATATAGACTGAAAACTGTAATCTATAGAGCAATATCTGTTTGGTCAGTTAAGCAGCACTTTGTGTATTTCTAAAAAACAAAAATTAAAAAAAAGCTTCAAGTCTGTCACATTGATTTGTACCATAATTAGTAATAAACAATTGTTTGACATGACTTTTGTGTTTGTGTATTATGATAGAGTCAGCCATGTAAAACACAGTTACAGTCAGAGAGATGGGAACCTGCATAGAAAAGTACAATTTCCAATATGCAAGCTGAAATGATTGTATGTAGCATACTACAATAGCCACAGGCAGCACCAGCTCCCCCTAAAATACGACTGGCAGGATTTGGCATTGCGAACATGCTCAAGGAGTTGTTAAAAGCTTCACAGTGGCAGCTTATGTAGCAGGCTGGTCCCCCATCAGTTTCCCATCAAAGACAAGAGTTTTATCCACCATGCACATGTGAAAACATATAGACATAGCTGACCTTGTGCAGATTTCAGTGGCTCATAGTCAAGCAGAATCAAGCCTGCTTCCAGAGACAATGGTCAAGCACAACCACAAGCTAGAACTCATTTAAAGAATGCAAACAAACAAAAAGCTTTATGACAGAACACTGTTTTACAAGATAGGAGAAAGACCACTTTCACTTATGTTCTATTTGATGTCTATTTTCAAGTTTCAATGGACAAGCACTGCTTGCCTTGGTCGTCCTAAAAGAGCAGCATTGATGCATATGTTTCTGAAATATGCCATTTTACATAACAAGTACCTTTACTTTAGGCACGTTAAGTATATTTTGATTGTATAACATTTACAGGTTTGCAAAATTATTTTCAAACTTCGGTGCAACACTGGTTTTCAGGTACTAAATCTAACATCGGACACAGGGCTGAACATGAGTTTGGAAATTGTTTCATATGAACAAAGCAGCATACCTGCTTTGTTCTTCGTCACCCTGTGTCACCTCATTTAAAAAAAACTCTAGAAATTCCCCTGGATAGAAGATAAATTAATGTGTCTTATACATGAGATATATAATCACCAGCCACTTGATTGTAACAACAGCTCAGTGAATTCTGGCATGTCAATATCAAGACAACCTACTTAAGTTAAACTCAAATAACCCCTTGTAACCACACACAGTATAAAATATGGAAGTAGCTTCCAAGTCGGAAAAATGAAGCTATTGCGAAAGTGACTTAAACCTGTGTTCTATCTGAAGGCCACCAGATGGCAGTAGCTGTGGTCGTAAAAGACTTAAGAGTCCTATAAACACTTTCCTGATGAGGTCATGGACTCACTCATTCATTTGAGGTCATATTGAATAAAAAATAATCCAGTTACTGGTCAGACTATGTTTCAAAGTGGAGCATTACACAGGATATAAGTGGTGAGAAGTGGTTTCACAATTAGACCCGTTGACTACTAGCTAACAGTAACCAACTTAGCTAAGTAGCAGTTAGCAGCCACGTTATGACTCAAGTCATTAAGCTGCCTCTAAGTAAATTATTACATTGTGTAAAAAAATAAAGTAAATCTGTTTCTTGCTGTCTTTTAGTGCATTTAAATCAAGTCATTGTGGAGAAACAAGCCAACGAGCTAGCTTAGAATAGCAACATCCAAATGCTAATGATTAATTGTCGGCAATAATAATTATCAGTAAAAATTCACAATAAACTTTATGGCTGTGACGCAACCATTTTCCCCAGAATACTGTTGAGTTCGTATTTTATGTTTACAAAAAAATAAAAATGCGCTGTAGCACGGGCACAAGGTGCAGCCGAGTTCAAAGTTTTCGAGTAACATACAAATATCTTAAAAACATCTCTGATTCTCCTTTCATCTTTTCAAAGTTATAGAGAGCGTCGAAGAAAATCAAACTTGTCCTGACTCTCTCTCTTTGGGAGGTCATGGTCAAGTGCATCTTGAATCACCCCAAACAAACTTTCATATCAGAGGTGGTGCCGAGTTATATGACCTGTTTGACCCTTTGTTAATGGAAGGGTGGGTGAATGCATGCAACTGTCCATTTAAAGTGTTTTGATGAGAGAAGATGCTGCAGAAGAGAGTCTCATATTTTAATACTTGCCTCTTTATTTATATTTGCTTGGGGTCAGCAGAGAAGAATACGTGTCAGGTTTGCTTCTCATCAAAGCTTCATGTGTTTGACTCGCCAAATAACAGCGAGACAAGTGTAAAGAAGGAGAAATATATAAATAAACAGGGAGAAAGGCTTTTGAAACTAAACTCAAAAGTTTGATACAGCTTCCCTGTCCGTGGTGCCTTTGAAAAATGGGCAGGCTGCTGAAAAGAAAGTAGTAAATAAATAAATAATAATAATAAAAAGCACAGACAACATAAATTATTAACATTAGACTGAAAACTGATGTTCAAGATGCTTTTTCGTCTTCCTTTCAGCTCTCTGTCTCTCTCCACCCTTCATTTCGAAACGCTGGATGTATTTTTGAGCGGTGATGGCTGAGGTGTACGCAGCCCGAGCGACTTATTTGATATTCTTTTGTTTTCCATCTGCGCCATTTTCATTGTCTTCGCCATTAACGGTGTAATTGTGCAGATGCAGCTCCTGACCCATATCTGTTTTCTCGAGCTGTTTGTATTCTGCCGCTGATAAAAGTTTACTTTCTCCCTCTCTGTGCAGAGGCACCGCACAGCTTTTGATTGAAGCCTAACGGCTCAGTTAAAAGGAGCTCTCATCATATATTATGGAGTAAATGTCTAGCTTTTTATCAGCCGTGAATGGGGTATGAATGTGTCACGCCGACAAGTTTTGTTCTTATTTGTGCACAATTTTAAGTTTTAACCGCTTAAATCTTGTCGAATCAAGAAAGCTGAGTCCTTTTCCTAAAGTCTGTCTGTTGTTGATGCGCTTCACAACTTTTGTAAGGGAGTCAAACTATGCCAAGACATCATGAACATTTGAAATTGTTTTTATTATCTGATCAAAGGAATGTATACAAAGGAATTTACTCAGCCTAACAAAACTGTTTGAAAATCTACTTCTAGTTCTTTTATTAATTCACTTTAGGACGCTGCATGTCAGGATAAGACGCGGCAGATGGCAAAAGTACAAAGAAGAGCCAGCTACTTTACTAGGTGCAGCTGTTTAACTGCTCGTTAGCACAAATCGGCCACTTATGACAGCAATGAAATGCATTTAAGCATGTAGACCTGATCAATACGACCTGAGCTTCACAATGGGGGAGAAAGGTGATTTAAGCGGCTGCGAACGTGGCGTGGTTGTTGGTGCCAGACAGGATTGTCTGAGTATTTTAGAAACTGCTGATCTACTGGGATTTTTTATTTTATTTTTTTGCAAACAACTATCTCTGGAGTTTAGAGAAAATGATCCAGAAAAGAGAAAATATCCAGTGAGCGGCGGTTCTCTGGGTGAAAATGCCTTGTTGATGCCCGAGGCCAGAAGAGAGGAGGTCAGACTGCTTCAAACTGATAGGAAGGCAACAGTAAGTCAAATAAGCACTCAACCAAAGTAACGAGTGGCAATTTGAGCTCATTACCTAAGTAATGAGCGGCACCTGGTGCGGTCTTCTGGTGTAGCAGAAGACCGCACCAGGTGCCGAAACTGGACAACAGAAAACTGGAGAAAATGCTGTCCGGGAGTCCGTCCTGGTACTAGGAAGGTGTACCTAAAGAAGTGGCCTGTGATCGGAACAATGAGGAAAAGCAGATGTGGTGCCTCCAGTGTGTGAGTGTGCATAAGCCCCCAAAAAGTTCAAGCTCTACAATTTTTATTGTTAACTGTAAGAAAAAAAGCATCAAAGTTTTGTTTTTGGATAAAACATTCTCATGTTTTACCCGCCGCTCACCCACGCCCCCCACCTGTGGGGGCCCTGCAGCCCACAGTTGGCTTAGAGTACAGTAACACAGTAAAACAAAAGGAAGACTCAACACTTATTTTCAAGAATACTCTTGGAAAACCCACATTCGATTCTTTCTTTGCTCACATCTGAGAGCCGAGTACAGTAGTCTGAGGTTTCACACTCGGGCCTTTGTGGTGTGTGATGTTTCTAGTAAAGACAGTCGCCCAGTAAAGACGGGTTTTGATCTCTGAATCTTTGTGAATTATTGTTTTTTATATATATATATATTTCTGAACCTGCAGAAGCTAGCAGGAGCAGCTGAGGTCCCCACTATAAGGCCTCTTGTATCTTTTGTGGGGGGGGCAGATTCAAAGTGAAGACTGACTGGATGAAATAAAACATTCCTGTTCGACCTGCAGCCACCTGAAATTGTCCTGAATGGGGAGAGGGAGTAGAAATATAATGACATGTCGGCGCTCCAAATGGATTATGTTTCAATATCAGTCAGGACACAGAAACAGAAAGGTGCAGGGAGAGAGTGCATGTGTTGGATGCAGATGGTTTTAAATTGCTGCCTTTGTTTTCCATCAGGCATGATGCATTCACTTTCCTTATCTTTCAGACAATGCGCGGTGGGCTGATGTTCTGGGTAAATGAACTGTCTGTATATCCCTCACCCTCCGCTCCTCCGCCTTCTTGTTTTCACTTCCTCCTCAGGGTTGAGATGTTGGTACACTGACTGTGAAGCCTGAGCTGCTCAGGCGTCTCCCACTTTGCTGCTCTGCACACCCAGATGCCTCTGGGGGTGCAATTACCAATCCTCACATGCAATCGAGGTTGGCCATGCATATGATCCCTTTTGCTTTCACTCTTGTTTCTGTTTTTTTCTGCCCTTTTTTCAGGATTATTAGCAATGACACAATGCGAGGTATTTGCAGGTAGAGGAGTTAATAGCCTGGTCTTTACAGAGACACCTGTCTGACTCCAGCAGCTGATTGCATCGGCCCATTTAACTTTGCAGCAGCCCGGTTTTTGAATGGATGTCTTTAAGCTGTGATGTCTCTGTTTTAGAACAGGAGCCTGTTTTGCAAAGTACCGCGAGCGAACCCAGGCAGAAGCTGCGGCTGCACGCCTGCTCACTCCGCTTCCCACCTGCTTCAAACACGATCTGTAAAGAAAATGACCGAAAACTCTTGGATGAAAAGTTCACGTCCAGCTTTTTAATGCAAGCTTTTAGCCAGAACACCATGAACCATCGTTGTTATAATTCATAAAAAAGATGTCTTTATTATAAATAAAGTGTTTAATATAGATGCAGATCCTATCAGTGACTCATTCTGTTCTTAACTGAATACTGAACACAGAACACAGAAATGAGCACATTTCACAAAGTGAACGTTTGGAATAAAAACACACAGATACACTCTGTGTCGTATCTAAAGGAATAAAGAGCTCACTGAATCCGCGTGCTGCTGTGATAGGACGCCACCGGTTTATGAAATTTCTCCCCTCCTTGATATCCCATAATCAGCTGTAGGTCGTATTATTGCACAGCGGAAGTGCTTAGAAACCACAGCAACTCCACATAAAGTTCCAAAGTGGGGTCTCCAAGTTTTGAGGTGTGTTAAAGTCACCGAAGCTCCTCTGGCATTAACATCAGCACCAAAGCCATCGGCTCTAAAGCTGGAGCTTCACTGCACGGCTTTCCATCCTGTTGGTGTAACGTGTAGTTGGCCCGGTACTTTTGTCCGTGCGGTGTAGCTGCCAGTAAATTCAATGGTACGCAACAAAAAATAAACTGTAAACAAATATATGCTAGTGAAGGTAAACCCGCACTGTTTCTAATGGCCAGCAGGGGGCGAGTCCTCTGGGTGCAAAAAAGAAGTCTTACTGATGAGAAATTGTCCCTACTGCTCACTTGACCTGTGACCTCTTTAGACATTTTCCTGAAGAGTTTGTGGTCAGAGTCTGTAGTTTTAAGTCTTTCTGAATATACCTTGGTATTTATTTTGAAAATGATGGTCCTCACCAGAGTCCTGGAGAACAATAAAGTAGGCTATGCTTTAGGGCGGGCCTTTGTGACTGACAAGTACACTATATGTGTCCCTCAGTTTCTCTGGCACAGTCCGCACCTGTAACGTCAGGTTTCAGAAGAAAGACAGCCTTAAAGCCTCACTAACCAGTGGATACAGCCTTTAATTCACATACATTTTCCAAAAATATTTATTCATATTTTTTGCAGCACTAGTGAGATGGGTGATTCGGAATGTCTTTGGGATTGATGTTACTCTGAATCTCGTAGCATCCACCTTAATTCTTCCTGTACAATGACTCAGTTGACTTTTGGTGCCTGGAGGCTCATCATATCCTGCAAACATGCGCCTTAATCTCCAAAGAGACACGTTGCACCGTATGGATGATGACGAGCAGCAGATAAAAGAGTGAAATAGTTTCCCTTCTGTCAGGTAGTTTGTAAGCAGCGCGTGAAAGGAAAAAAAAAACCTTTGGCAAAGTGCAACTCTTCTGCGCATGGGTCATCGCAGCTTTAAGAGCAAGAGGAAAATAACTGGCCCTGCCCTCCATCATCCTCTCATCCCACTGACCTCTACGTAGGGTATAGTATACTTACAACACACACAGAGGCAGAGAGGGAGAGGGAAGAGAATGATTGCATATCTGAAGGCATCAGGAGAGCGGATATGGATGGGAGAGGAGTGTGACATGGTCGGACACGTCTTTGCTTTCTTATTAGTGAAGGCCTGCGCGGACACTTTGGGCCTTTTTTATGGGGCCATGATGAAACCCCTCTTCGCGCATCTGCCGAAAATGGCCAGGGGAAATCACAGATGAGAATCACTCAAAGACAGGCAGATGTCAACAGGCCCATAATGATAGCTGATGGCCCCAGAACACTCTCCCTTCTTCCCCTCTCAGCCTCACCTGCCCAAGTTGCACTATCCTAGAAAACATAATTAGAGGTAAAACAGAGAGACGGAAGCTTTAGCTCTCTGTTTTTCTGTAACCAGTGCTCTTTGTTTTATACATCAGGGAGTCTTTTTTACCCCCCTCCACATTCCCAATCTCTCTTTCACTTCGTGGAGAGGAGGAGGAGGAGGAGAGCTCCCTCTGCGAGACGCCAAGGTGCTCCCAGTCCATTGTGCTGCTGGCTGTCAGGTTAAATTAGGGAGTACAGGCTCCGTGAGTGTAAAAAAATCAATACTTGATGGAAGATTGCTCCCCGGAAAATCTGTTTTGATTCCAGGATTAATTCTTGACCAAAGGCTCCTGCAAAATGACATGCCATTAGCCTGAAAATGAACACATTCTGCAGTGGAAATTGGATGGAAATGTGTCAGGTGATTGCCCCGGCTGGTTGTTTTGACTCTTCGAGCGAGGGGACTGAAGGTGTGGCTGCCGTGAATGAGGCCTCCGGGCCGACTCCATTTCCAGAACAGAGACAACTCCACCGTGGCCTCAGAGTATTCTCAAGGCCATTGTTGTCCACGGCTGCAAATGCACTCCACCAAGGTGAAATGCATTTACCCGCTGTCCACTCTCTCCCGTGTTTTCCATAAGCGTGGCATGAAGAATGAGAAAATCTGAAAATAAAACAAGGAGGGGTTTTTTTCCCCACTCTCTTCTCAACAGTGGGAAAAAGGGAAGCGGGATGCATTATGGATGAGTGAATAATGTGTTTGTCATGACGGATGACATTTTCTTGTTTGAAAACTTAAACAGGAAGCTTTGAAGATGCGCCGGACAGCGCTAAACAAGCGTCTGAGCGGCTTCTGACATTCTGACAACGTGTTTTATTCTGAAATACACAACATTCATTTATTTTTCATTTATTTCCTTCCATAGTTTGCTCATTAGGCTTGAAGTGTTTTCAGATAAAATGCCTCAAGGAGATTTTTTTGAATGCAAAATAATATTATTGTGTATTTTTCTTTATTTTTTGTTGTTCTTGGGTTAAAATGAGTTCCTGGTTTGATGTGATCTGGCTAAATGCCACATATAAACACACACCACACCCATGCCACATTTTTATTTAAACTGGGATGCTGTGAGAATTTTTGCTCGACAGTGCAGTAATTAAAGACACAAAAGAAATGCGTGAACCCACATTTGAGCCTTCCAGTTTATCTTCAAAATCTCGCAATCAAAAATTATGATGGTTTTCATACTCAAGTGTGTATAAGTATGCTGCAGTTATTAAGCAATAAAATAAAATAACTGGTATTGTCAGATGAAGCCTCCTAAGTGTAATTATGATGATTTTAAAAGGCAGCAGAGATAAAAGTGTAAACGGAAACAGAGGCGGAGAATTAAAGCAAACAGGCTGCATCGGTGATGATGGTGGTGATCATGGTGATGATGTACTGTATGTAGTCCCGATGTGGACCACACTCGGTTTTAAAGTGTGACTTTAGCGCCCTCTGGAGGCTCCAAACTGTCAATGCCTGCTGGGTAAAGTCACTAGGTGGCAGTGTGCATCCCAGCACATCCTTTTAATCATCAATACCACAGAAGAAAAGTGTGATTTAAAGGGAAATTCCACCCTTAAAATAAGACATTTCTGACCCTATGGACTTGTGACCTATCCAGGGTGAGGATAACTGCAATAGGCTCCAACACGACTGGTTGAGCAGTTATGAAAATGGATGGATTGAGGAGTCTGCGGTCTTTGCATCGATTGGCCTTTAGTCTGCCAAAGGGGAGAAGATGGAGTGCGTTATGTCCAGTGTGTTGAGCATCTGCTGTGGCGGGTTACTTATGTTATATTTTATTTGGATTTAAGAGCAGCAAACTGCGCTGCCTCACATCACCCAGCAACAGAGAGATTTAAAAAAAAAACTTTAAACATAAAGAGTACCAGATAACGAAACACCTTAAAATTCAGGTAATTAATTTAGAGTTTCATTTTAAAGCAGGTTTTCTCTCTGGTGTTTGCTGTGGTCTTTAATTTTCAATGTTAACTTTTATGCACTTTAATACATTTGGGGATATGTTATTTGTTTTTTCAATATTTTAATTTTTAATATTTCTGGAACTTTTTTTTTTCATTTTTATTTAATTATATATTTTGCTACATGTATCCTGGAAATTTTATGGCTTTTTTATATATTTTTTATTGGCTTTTTGTCTATAGTATTATTATTATTTGTTGTTTTTTTTTTTTTTTTTTTTTTTTTTTTTTTTTTTTTTGCTTTTTTGCCCCCTTCTTTTTTCCTTTTTTTCAATCTCAAGGTTCTTTTAGCTTTGTTTTCTCTCGGCCTTTTTTGGATTGG